>CM077083.1:111777257-111829457 GCA_039513925.1 Platanthera zijinensis
AGAATTCTCAAAGATTTAAGACACAACTGTTCACCATTTCACTTGGTATCAGAGGGGGGGGGGTGATCAAATAAAGGTGAACTCCTTGATCATAAAGATCTAAACAGTTGCAAAGCTACTCATATTATTATATTAATGCATATTCCAAAAAGGAGTTTTAATAATAATTTCAAAGGATTTGCATCCACAAGACCGAAATGTTTACTCTCTGGAAGGCAAGAATAAAATTATATATGAATTCTATTAATGAGCACATTGATGTGTGTTTTTGTATACTACTGAATAGTTCCGAATCTTATTAGAGTGTAACCCAATAAGGCAAGTGCACCAATCATTTGTAGTATAGAATCTAGTGTCATATTCCACGAGTCTGTCGAGTACTTGTGCTCACACGGAAGAACTATTATTTTATCTAACAAAAGAGTTGGTTAATTTGACACTAAGAGAAAAAATGACTAATAATATTAAGAGCAAAATAATGAGATTAAAGCTAGCACTATATCTATAATCCCTTTGGAAAAAATGCACTTTTCTTAAGAATTATACTGCAATCTCTTAAATAAAAAACTTCGATCATGGAAGTTCCCAATTTATTAAAGTGCCTCTCTCGAGAATACACTTTCAACTAAACTTAGATGTAACGATTAAGATCCCTCAACCAATCAAACCACCTAATATTGCATTATACTGTAAACCCACTATTGGGTTTTACCCCAATCCGGAAGATTTATGACGGCCACTCTCGAGGTTCGCACATAACTCCTCTTACTCTCGAGTGATTTTCTCGTATCCACAACCTCTCAGTAAACTATGATACAAGTCTTAAATTGAAAAGCATAATCAACTATTTATCCTTGAATAACCTCCTCACATTCACAACCTCTCGGTAAACTAGAGTGTGGATCTTAGATCAGAAAACGAGTTCGTGAAATAAGAATTCGAAGAGAATAATTCGTAGATAAGTCGAAGAAAATGGAAAATAGAAAGCTAGCAAATTTATAAAAGATAAAATAAATTTCATTTCATTCCAAAGTTTATCATGTTAGAGATCTTAGGAAAATTTACCTGCTCATCACGATGGGAGAATTACACACAAAGTAGAGAGAAACATGATTTCAACAAAGCTTGAATTGAAAAGTACTACACTAGGAAAGGAAATACAAAAGCTATGCTATAACTAGAAATGAAAATTACAACTAGAACTGACCAGAATTACAAAGTTTCAGCCCCAAAAATCTCCCTCCTCAGCTCAAGAACTTTGCTGCTATTTATAAAGTTCTCGGCTGAGAAGTCACGCAACCTAGTCACGCCCATGAACAGGGCGTGTCAACCACGGAACTGACGTCATAAAACCCCGGGAAATGCTGGGAGAGAAACCACAAAGAGTCATTATCAGGTGGGTCACGCCCCTAGGTCACGCGCGTGACCTTGGGCGAATCTTGACTGAGTCTTGGAAATGGCGAGAAACAACATGATCTACAGTTAATCCGTCAGTTTCATAAGGTGTCACGCCCTCTAGTCACGTCCGTAACCAGGGCGTGTTGGTTGTAACGTCATGTAGGTGCGAATGACTTGAATGAAGGCCTAGCCATGCCCAATAGACTGTTGGACATGCTCCCTACCATGCTCGTGATAGGGGCATGTAAATTTAATCTGCAATGGTGTCTTCTCTGCTATGCTAGAGAATATGCATGGTGCATGAGATTAGTCATGCCCCTTGTCACGCCCGTGACTAGGGCGTGCATCTTTAAACTTTTGCAAAAATCATCCAAAATGTGCCTAAATTTGTCCAGTGAGCTTTAATTTGATAAATGCATCTCAAAATATCTTGAATTGCAAAATGAAGCAAATTAGAGGTTTTTTAAACAAAAAGTAATTAAAATAAAATTAAATATTTAAATAAAACTATATAAAAATAACTTTAAAATTAGAGTTATCAAATACCCCATACTTACCCGTTTGTTAGTCCTGAGCAAACAACCTTCCATAGAGAGTAGAAAAATTTTCAAAACTATAAAAGAGTGATGAACCTAAGGAGTAAAATGTCAAGTCTTATGACTATATGCATAGAGAACTTAGCAGAAAAGCTTACTCCGCATACACATTAGTTTATAGATTTCAAAAGAATGTCTTGATTTATTATTACCATCTTAAAAAGAAATACCGGTAAATCCTAGAATTTTTTTTAGGGAAAGAGTAGCATGATAACTAAGATTGATATTACACAATATTTAAGAATTCGGGTATCCTCCAAAGAAATCCATCAATGATGATGGCCATAGGCTTTCCCTTACACATTCACGGAACGACACTAGTCTAACTCATAAACACAAATCATTTGGACTTAGCTAGGTTAAAATGTAGGATTAGGTTGAATGTGTAGATAAACAAAGAATAACTTGATGGCTAGTCACACCTAAACAAAAAGTGAGCTCACATAAATGACTCAATACTAACACTCATGATTTTCAAGAACATAGCCAATTTGTCGAACCTTTTTGTTTCACATTTTTCACTTTTCTTTTTTTTAATCTTTTTTCACATTTTTTTCTTTTTTCCTCTCTTGTGAAAGTTTATATATATATATATATTTCACAAACGGGCGAAAAATAACTGTGAATATAACCATAATACCAAGATGAGTTCCAAACCATACACAAAGCAAAACAAACTTTTCTGAGCTCGGGCATAGGTGTGCGATTAGGATGCTTTTTAGGCTTTGGTTATATTTTGGTGGAGTTTAAACAAAAGATAAGATATACGACTTAACTTTGGTTAGCAAAGGTAAAAACGTTAGGCGTGGGCGCAAAGGCTCAAACGGGCCCATAGAAATTCCTAACTATTTTTTATGCTAAAAAGTTTTACTTCTGCAAAGTCATGAGAAAAACTTGGGGCAAGTTCTAGATACTGAGAAAGTGAAAGTCTTTGTTTCAAGAGTAGCTAAACACCTAGAGGGGGGTGTGGGTGAATAGGTTTTTAAGTCTTTTGTGACTATCTTTTAGTTTGGTGAGTTGAGTGATTTACTTTATGTTAGCTTTCAAGAATTGATACTAACACACTAGTATTTATCGTGTTTCCCCAATGTATGGGTACATCCACTTTCCCTCCCACCTTTATAACACTGTTTTAAATAAGGCAATCTCCACCAAGACTCGGCTCAATGAGCTTACAACACAGATCCCTCAAGATATCTATGACTCCTCCAAGTCCTACCTCAGGCCCAAGGCCCTACACATAGAGATAAAATCACCTATAACTCAGTGATCCTTCTGATCTCCTACCTCAAACTTAATCCAATATCCTACACTAAGGCTAGGAGGAAAGCCCTACACTCAGATCCACCACAGGATCCTACCTTAGAGAGTAAATCTCCTACCTCAGGCACACAGGCCCTACCTCAGATCAACAAAAGGATCCAACAACTTATCCTTTATATTTAAGTATTACAACTCAGATCAAGATTGATCCTACTATAAGAGTGAGTTTGTTGTTGATAACTTGCTCCAAAGAAAGTGTTCTCTTAGCCTTCTCTCTGGACTGAGTGAGCTCAACCCAACTTCTTCACATCATCAAGGAAGTAGAACTTTAGGTTAGTTAGCTTGTGCTGGGAGGAATCTCAGAAACTGGTGCTTTTTAACTAGCTGATGATGACAAAATGAGATTTCTTTTCTTTATTTCTTTAGCAGCCCACTTTGTCTGGAGCTTTCAGACTTATTATTGATCACAAGATATTGAGCTCTTATTCTTCGTTTTCAGGAAGATGACCAGAAAGGTTCATCTCCGAAAAGGCAAAAGTCCTTTTAAATTTCTCGGAACTCTGCTTTTATTTCCTTTAAATCCAACGGCTCTATGCATAGTGTGGACCCCTAGAATGGGCAACTGCAACACAACTTTTGCATTATCTACAGTACTAAAGGAAAGCGACACCTTTTGTCTTCATCATGCAAAACCCGCGATATTTTAATTTCTACTGACGTCGGAATGACTCAGCTCGTGGACTCTACAAATTACAGGCAATCTACATAGGCGTTGAGTGAAGCCTTGTCACTCAACGCAAAAGCACTTAGCTTAATTCTGCTTTTTTAGGCGTTGATTGCGTTAAGTGAGCCTTCCTCACTCAACGTATATAGACATTTATAGTTTAATAGCTTAGACATCGAGTGAGCCTTCATCACTCAACACTTCTTGACTTAGTTGAATTTTTCTATATGAAGACCTTAAGTGCAGCTTCTTCACTCAATGCTTCTGTCCTCTGCCTGGCTTCTTGATGAGGTGTTGAGTGACATGTATTTACTCAATTCTCCTGTCCTTAGACAGATTTTCTGTTGAGTAGGTGTTAAGTGAACAACTTTCACTCAACGCTTCTGTCATTAGACAGATTTATTGACAGCAACACTAAGACTTTGATTGCTTGAGCTTCAGTCAATGATTTTAGCCTCTTGGCATTGAGTGAACTGACTTCACTCAATGCTTCTGGACATAGCCAGATTTCTTGTCTGCTAACATCTTGTATTGAGTCCAACTGTCATTATGACTCAGACTACCTATCAAATCTGTGCAACTGAGAACAACCAGCATACATTAAACTTATTGCATGCATCAAATACATTCATGTGTATACCATTGACTTGAGGGCCTTCTTCAAATCCAGAACATTGTAATCAATGGACCCAAAAATCTCCCCCTATTTGAAGAAGTTAGAACCCTAGTCAATGATATACACTACTATATACAACAGATAAATCATCAAAGTAGATAAGAGCAATAATTTATACACACACAAAAATATGATTTTCATTTAAAGGAAAAAGTCATAAATAGACAGTGTGCATAAAACAAAATGATCTCATTCTTACAACCCTTAAGGAAAACAAAATCAAGTCATGTTTCTTGTTCCTTGATCACAATTCCCCTACTGGGTTTTTTTGGCAGCCTTTTCCTTATCTTCATTCTTCTTTTCCTTTTGTCTTTCAAAATAACTATAGGGCTTAGGAAAGTATTTGCTAGGCTCCATAACATGTGGTGGCAGTGCACCTGACTTTTTATCTCTTCTGAACTTTCTCCTGACCTCTTAATTCTTTTCAAGTTTTGCCCATTTTAGGGAGATATAAAGCTTTCCCCTCTTAGTTTTTTTTCTCTTTGACTTTATCCCAAATAGACAAGATAATAGTCCTAGATTGAGGACTCCACTTCTCAAAAATCAGGCCCGGTCTCCATCTCTTCTCTATACCTTTTCTTGCTAAGCCTTATTTCCTCCTCTTCTTCAGCAACTGACTTGCCTCTAGCTCTAGCTATCTAGTAAGCAATGAGACTGAATGTGAGAATTTCAGCAGAGGGTTCTATCCACTAAGCACAAACTTGATCATCATTTTGATCTCCCCTCTAATCACCATACTATTCATACAGTACATCTTCAATGGTTTTATGAATAGCAGGAATGTTTTCATATATATATATATATATGTTGTTTAAGGCCAAATGAACCTTTGATTACGTTGGTTACCCAAACAACATTCTTAGTGTTATCCTTTATCATTGCCTTCTCCCCCTTTATGACTTATAAAGATAAAGCTGCAGTAAGGGAGTTCTTGGCTATGGAGAGTCTTTCATACAAAAAATTTACACCCTCAGTGACACGTTTCTTGACCTCTAACATGTGATCATCAAGAATTTGAGTGCAAACATCCATTCTCCTCTCCAGAGTTGTCTTGTGGGCTTCCATAAGATTTTTCATCACATTGTGAACCATTTTCATGTTGTTGGAGGTTGTGTTCTGATTCCCCAAAAATATCATGCTTAGTTTTGCTAATTTCCGCCAGCTTGCCTTCAGTAAGTGTTACAACAGGAGTAACCCTAATGAAGAATTCTACTATGTTAGCTTTCAGTAGGTTGACTTCAAACCTGATGGACGTGATTTCAGTGGAAAGATCCCTTCTAACTTCCTTGATGGAATTTTAATGTAGTGCTCCAACTGTCTTCTTTGATGATCATGCAGACCCTTCAATTGAGCAAGGAATGTATGTGACATTAGTTCAGCTTTGTTATATGTACCTTGATCACAACCATCCACATCTCTTTCCCTAATAACTATTCTATCTTCTGAGTCAGCCATCATATACTCAGAGGAATGAGCATCAGCATGGGCATCAGCTGCAAGAACATTACCCTTGTTAGACTCAGAGGAGTCTATGGTATACACTATTTCTGGAGTAGGAAATTCAGAGTGAATCTCCCCCTGAACGTCAGCATTGTCCTTAGGGATATCTTGGTCTTCTGCAGTAATGTTCAGAATATCTTCTTCCATTGTCATAGGGAATTGCTCATCAGGAATTTGATTTATTCTATTCTGAAGAGTTTCTAGGAGAGAATCAAGTTGATCCTGCACATCATACAGAACATGCTCCCACTTAACATGAGCATCGATTTTATCATTCTCCCCCTCAATGTTTGCAACCATCTGGGAAGTCTCCCCCTCAATATTTTCACAGATATTTTCTTCTACCTGTCCAGTCAGTATCTTTAAGGCTTCAGTTGGAATCTCTGCAGACTGATATCCACCAAATTGATTCCTTGTTGCAGGTTATGAGGAAATTGAAACCTAATCACTCATGTCTTTCGTTGGTTCTTTAGAGGATTCATTCAGCTAAGGATCGTGTGGCTCTTCCTCATTGTTTTTAGAAGAATTGCTTTCTGTGCTGTCTTCAGTTACCCAAAGTGCTTTCTTTTTCTTCTTCTCAATAGTCTATTGATGTGGTAACAAAACTTTGTACCACCTATCAAACATCTTGGGGTCCATTTTCCTCATGTTGTGATGTAACACCCCAAAAAGGCCCCAAAAGACTCAACTTGAATTTTGAGTAGCAGGCTGGTAGACACGGCCTGGGACACGGGCGTGTCCCAGGGCGTGTCGGGGTACACGGCCTGGGACACGGGCGTGTCCCAGGGCGTGTTCTATTTATTTTGCAAAATTGGCCTATTCGGGTCAGAGCTGTACACGGCCGTGAACACGGCCATGAACACGGGCGTGTCAGGCTGGACACGGGCGTGTCGGCTGCCGTGTTCCGACCCGTGTACTGGTTTTAGGAGCCGTTGGGTGCCGTGTAGCAGGGGACACGGGCGTGTCTCAAGACTGACACGGGCGTGTCAGGTTCGACACGGGCGTGTCGAGCCCCGTGTTGTTCAGTCGGTTCCAAACCGCGTGTGCCGCTTAAGGGTACACGGCCTGTGACACGGGCGTGTCACAGGCCGTGTCAGGCAAAATTTGGGTTCTTGGGCAGATCTCGGCCGTTCGTTTCCTTCTATTTGGATCATGTGATCCATAGCACTTCCAGCCTCTTTAAGGCCGTGGATTGAGTTGAAAGCTCATTCCACTTAGCCTTTCATCTTAAGAAAGAGAGGAGCTTGGAGGAGAAGGAGGAGGAGGCCGGTGGAGCTTCGTCGAGCCGAATAGAGAGCCGAGAGCAGCGTTGCGGAGGCAAGGCCGCTGCGGTGATTTCCATCCGGCTAGTTTTCTATGGCGCCGAAGCGATCGTCAAGGGTAACGATCTTTCTTCCTTGGGCAGGTGAAGCCCTTTGTTTTGCATGTGCATGGGATCCTCCATCAAGAGATGGAAACGCGGAAGTGATTCCAGCAGTTGAGTCTGCATCTAGAGCCGGAAGTCTGTAGTACGGCATAGGCATGCTGTGTGAAGCCCATCCAGACGTATGTCGGGATTGGTGATGTTTATATTGCGATCCGGAGAAGACTCCGTGTATGCATCGTTTAGCCTGCGGAGATGGTGAGGACGATGTGTTTGGTGTATAGGATGCTTTGTATAGCTCCTTTGGTTGTATGCTTGTAAGAGCTGGTTGATGGAGTGCGGACACCTCTGAGTGGGTGGGTGCGTGAGGTCTTCAACAGGGGTTTGGAGGCTTATGCCCATTCTACCAAGTGGCGATGAACACCTCTGAGTGGGTGGGTGCGAGAGGTCTTCAACAGGGGTTTGGAGGCTTATGCCCATTCCAACAAGTGGCAAGGTTAAGATCGGGTGAGCGGTCGATTGGTAGCAAAGCAGCAGGGCGAATTCCCTAGGCTTGTTACACTACGGGGGTAGGTCGACTGATAGTGCTCACGGGTTTTGGTGTGGTGCGTACCTCTGAGTGAGACGGGTGCGTGAGGTCTTCAACAAGGGTTTGGAGGCTTATGCCCGCCTACCAAGTGCAAACCATGAAAGGTGCCCTGAGTGCACGGAGCGCCTGGCATTGAGGCCGGCGTTTGTGATGTTGGGTGTATGTGCTTTATATGTTGAAATTGCTATACATGCAGGGAAGAAACCACTGCCCCGGGTAAGGGGTGGGGTCGTTATAATTGGTCAGCTGAATGCTGACCGTTGCTTTGTTTATCACCCTTGGGGTGGACGTCCTTATGCAGGTGTTGCGGGCTGATGGATTGAGCGGGCAAAAGCCCAAGCTGCTGGTAGGCCCTTGAAGGCCGTGCGAAGTGTTGAATTTCATGTGTGGCCGGCCTGCGTGCCGATGTATGAAATTATATGTGTTGTAAAGAGTAACTTGTAAGGCCGTAAGGCCGTGTGCGGTGTGAGATGTAAACATTCCTGGTTATCTATATAAATGTGATATTTATATATATTAGTGGAAATTCAATGGCTTGAGTTCTTGCACTTAATAAGCTTCCGCTAGAATGCTCTGAGTGAGGACTCGTTTGGTTTGGTATTATCCTGTGACCTCACCGTCTGTTTGTGGCATATAGTGTGGGGCCCCGGCCGGACCTTCTACTATACGTCATTTAACGGATGGGGTCGTTACATTTTGGTATCAGAGCCAGGTTTCGATCCTGGGACCTGTGGGTTATGGGCCCACCACGCTTCCGCTGCGCTTTTGTCGGTCTTCCCTTCCGAATTCGTGGTCGAATTCTTTTGTGGGGTGGCGAGCACGTGTTCGTGCGACCTGCTGTAACGCTAATGAACTCAAGAATGTCCACTAGGAATGTGTGTGTGTGTGTCTTTTCGGTGAGTTTGCCGTATTACCATGGAAAGTAATGCTATCTTGTTCACCTATAGGTGACGAGGAGTGGAGCTGGGCAGTCGGAGCCCCAGCGTTCGGATGAGAGTGCGGCACCACCTGAGGTGCCTACACCTCCCCCTTCTGCGGAAACGGTGCGCTTAGTTGCGGAGATGATCTTTGCTATGCTTCAGGCACAACCTTTTGGACAAGCGAGGCCCGTTGTGGCGCCAGTGCACGTTGGTGCGAGGCAAGAGCATGTTGAGGTTGGTGCGAGGCAAGAGCATGTTGAGGTTCCGGTTGCTGTGCAAGCAGCGGACGAGCAACTTAAGCACTTTATGGAATTTAATCCGCCTACGTTTGTCGGGGCAACGTCTCCAACAGAGGCCGAGGATTGGCTCTCTCGAGTGAAAAGAATCCTGGCTGCGCTCAGGATTAGTGAGGAGCAGAAAGTCCCGTTAGCCACTTTCCTCCTGGAAGGAGAGGCGAGGCTTTGGTGGGATGAGATCGAGTTGCACCAGTTGGACGGTAGAGATCTGGGCGACATATCGATGGACGAATTCTCTAGATTGTTTTGGGCGAAATATTTGCCAATGGCGCAGAGAATTGCCATGGAAAATGAATTCCAACGTCTGGTACAGGGTGATAAGACCGTGGACGATTACCTGCATGAGTTTACCAAGCTCGGTCGTTATGCGGGGTCGACGTTTGCGGACCAGGCGCGGAAGACAAATAGGTTCTATGAAGGGCTGCGTGATGAGCTGAGGTTGGCTCTCCCGAGTTCAGTGAACCAAGGATTCCAAGCATTGGTGCATACCGCTAGTGCGCTAGAGAAGGATTTGAAGCGGGTGCGGGAGAAGAAGATCGTAGCGGTGGAAAAGTCCGACTTCAAAGTTCCGCCATCCGAGCAGTCCGAGTTCAGGAAACGTGATAAGAAGCGGTTCAGGCCTGCTGAACAAACTTCTTCAGATGTTGCATCAGGAGCAACGTTTGGGCAAGAACGGGTTGAGCCGCGGACATGTTTCATTTGTGGGAGGCCAGGACATATCGCGCGATTTTGCTGGAATGGTGCGGCCAAGGGTGAAAGAAAGTCAGGTGCGTCGTATGACGAGAAGGGTAAAGCTGTGGTAGAGTCGTCTGCATCGCGGGCGCAACCGCGAATATACACTCTTGAGATGCAGGAGCCGCAAAGCTCAAATCAAGCAGAACAGCAAATCCGTGCTTTGGACTTGATGGAGGCCGCTAGACGGATTCTGCGAGATGCGGAGAAGCCGAAATAAAGTGGAGTGTGCACTTTATTTTGTTGTTTGTTGTATGTTTGTATGTTTTTCTGTTTGGGTCAAACAGTGTGGTGGTACGATTCCATGGGGCGAGCCAAGCTGTGGCCTCTGAACTCTAAACCTGGATCGTTTTGGGTTGTATCGCAACAGCGTGGTTGTGTTGATACTTGTGCATTGCGCTAAATTTCGGGACGAAATTTCTATAAGGAGAGGAGGGTTGTAACACCCCAAAAAGGCCCCAAAAGACTCAACTTGAATTTTGAGTAGCAGGCTGGTAGACACGGCCTGGGACACGGGCGTGTCCCAGGGCGTGTCGGGGTACACGGCCTGGGACACGGGCGTGTCCCAGGGCGTGTTCTATTTATTTTGCAAAATTGGCCTATTCGGGTCAGAGCTGTACACGGCCGTGAACACGGCCATGAACACGGGCGTGTCAGGCTGGACACGGGCGTGTCGGCTGCCGTGTTCCGACCCGTGTACTGGTTTTAGGAGCCGTTGGGTGCCGTGTAGCAGGGGACACGGGCGTGTCTCAAGACTGACACGGGCGTGTCAGGTTCGACACGGGCGTGTCGAGCCCCGTGTTGTTCAGTCGGTTCCAAACCGCGTGTGCCGCTTAAGGGTACACGGCCTGTGACACGGGCGTGTCACAGGCCGTGTCAGGCAAAATTTGGGTTCTTGGGCAGATCTCGGCCGTTCGTTTCCTTCTATTTGGATCATGTGATCCATAGCACTTCCAGCCTCTTTAAGGCCGTGGATTGAGTTGAAAGCTCATTCCACTTAGCCTTTCATCTTAAGAAAGAGAGGAGCTTGGAGGAGAAGGAGGAGGAGGCCGGTGGAGCTTCGTCGAGCCGAATAGAGAGCCGAGAGCAGCGTTGCGGAGGCAAGGCCGCTGCGGTGATTTCCATCCGGCTAGTTTTCTATGGCGCCGAAGCGATCGTCAAGGGTAACGATCTTTCTTCCTTGGGCAGGTGAATCCCTTTGTTTTGCATGTGCATGGGATCCTCCATCAAGAGATGGAAACGCGGAAGTGATTCCAGCAGTTGAGTCTGCATCTAGAGCCGGAAGTCTGTAGTACGGCATAGGCATGCTGTGTGAAGCCCATCCAGACGTATGTCGGGATTGGTGATGTTTATATTGCGATCCGGAGAAGACTCCGTGTATGCATCGTTTAGCCTGCGGAGATGGTGAGGACGATGTGTTTGGTGTATAGGATGCTTTGTATAGCTCCTTTGGTTGTATGCTTGTAAGAGCTGGTTGATGGAGTGCGGACACCTCTGAGTGGGTGGGTGCGTGAGGTCTTCAACAGGGGTTTGGAGGCTTATGCCCATTCTACCAAGTGGCGATGAACACCTCTGAGTGGGTGGGTGCGAGAGGTCTTCAACAGGGGTTTGGAGGCTTATGCCCATTCCAACAAGTGGCAAGGTTAAGATCGGGTGAGCGGTCGATTGGTAGCAAAGCAGCAGGGCGAATTCCCTAGGCTTGTTACACTACGGGGGTAGGTCGACTGATAGTGCTCACGGGTTTTGGTGTGGTGCGTACCTCTGAGTGAGACGGGTGCGTGAGGTCTTCAACAAGGGTTTGGAGGCTTATGCCCGCCTACCAAGTGCAAACCATGAAAGGTGCCCTGAGTGCACGGAGCGCCTGGCATTGAGGCCGGCGTTTGTGATGTTGGGTGTATGTGCTTTATATGTTGAAATTGCTATACATGCAGGGAAGAAACCACTGCCCCGGGTAAGGGGTGGGGTCGTTATAATTGGTCAGCTGAATGCTGACCGTTGCTTTGTTTATCACCCTTGGGGTGGACGTCCTTATGCAGGTGTTGCGGGCTGATGGATTGAGCGGGCAAAAGCCCAAGCTGCTGGTAGGCCCTTGAAGGCCGTGCGAAGTGTTGAATTTCATGTGTGGCCGGCCTGCGTGCCGATGTATGAAATTATATGTGTTGTAAAGAGTAACTTGTAAGGCCGTAAGGCCGTGTGCGGTGTGAGATGTAAACATTCCTGGTTATCTATATAAATGTGATATTTATATATATTAGTGGAAATTCAATGGCTTGAGTTCTTGCACTTAATAAGCTTCCGCTAGAATGCTCTGAGTGAGGACTCGTTTGGTTTGGTATTATCCTGTGACCTCACCGTCTGTTTGTGGCATATAGTGTGGGGCCCCGGCCGGACCTTCTACTATACGTCATTTAACGGATGGGGTCGTTACATGTGAATCTTTGTACCTAGCCTCAAATTGAGGATAACTAGAACAGTGTTTAGCAAGAAAAAAGACATTATCCTTCCCAGGTTTAGCTCTGGGATACACTCAACTATTCTATGAAATAACACTGTCCCCCAGTTTGTCTTCTTGGATAGGATTATCCTTGTTATAAGCTCGAACAACTTTTTGGATATCATATCATAAGATCCAGTCTTACAAAGTAGAGCCTTTCCAATTAAATCATGTAAGACCCACTTTTTTGGCTATGTTACCGGGTCTTACGCCCAGAATCGCCGTTTTGTGGTGACACCAACAGTCGGGGAAGTCGTCACTATAAAACGACGATCCTGCCTGCATTAGTGATCACCCAAGAAGTAGAAATAACAACTAAGACAAATATAATCAAGTCCACAAAAATCACAACATATATATAAATGAGCATGAATCACATCAACTCCACAGATATAGAAGTGCTGAAACTGAACGGAAATGTAGAAATAGAAATATAAGAGGGCTCATGCCCGGTACATCAAGACCTCACTACAACACTCTCGTAAAAGCTAAGTAAAAACTAACACTCACGGAGCTAGAGGCTGGTTGTCATATGCTAGTCTGGTCAACCTCTATGTGCACCGTACACTGCCGGTGCTGCATCTCTTGTTACTGCTCCCTGTATCCCATCTGGAGCCCTTGAAATGTTTACTCCACCAACCGTTACTCATAAAGACTAATCCAACTATCATCCCCACCTCGTCCCCGCGTCTCCTTGGTACCGTGCGGGAGGAGAGGTAGGGAAGCTTATGAAGTTGGAGAGTAAAAAAAACAGGTGACGGCGGAACTATCTAGCAGTCATATAGTATACCATATACAAGAGTCTTAACTAGTAGTTCTATAACAAGTAGAGCAGTAATAAAGGAGAAGTAAAAAAGAACAAGCTATATTTAAAGGTAACCTTAATTTATAAGGATGCTCATACAAACTTATAAATTAAAGGGTCGTTTTGCAAGGCTTATCATATAAAAAGTCCCATACCAATTTATATGACAAGGGTTGAGGTTTAAATGCAATGATGACATGATATGCTGGTTTAATGTTATGTTCATACAAGTGCAACACACGCACACAACTCTATACGCAAAGACCTTTAGTTCCCTAGTTTTGGAAGCTAGCTTCACTCCTAGGAGCCTCCTTAGTGGCTAGCGGAGACAGTGGGTTAGGCAACCCCACTCTTAGAAAGGTATCCACACTACCCGGCCTAGCCCTTACGTACGCCTCTAAAGTACACACCAGTGTCACTACGTACTAATGTTGACAAACCCGCCAATCTTTTCCTTGGCTAAGTCTAAAGCACACTTGCCGAGTCATCGCATCTATGTCAGTGTGAACGTCCGTCAAATACCGAATACCCACCACCTTATACACATACAGCCATGAATTCCCGAGCCATTAGCTCCCCGGACTAACCTGTCAGTTATAACTCCCTTCCGAGCCTTCGGCTCGCCGGGATAACTTGCTCATTTCCACAACTATCGAGCCTACCGCTCGGATAACCCAACCAAGCTAAACCCCCGAGTCATCAGTGTGAGTAAAGGTGAAGCACTAGTATTTACTAATTGCTCTTTAACATTTTAGTCTTACAGTTTAAGGTTAACCTTGGACTGCCTAGGACATTCCCTGTGAAGGACTCTCGAGGGCACTTGGAACAACGATGGGCTGAAGCCCAAATCTCCCTTTCGCAAAGTTCATATTATTATTTGTATCTACCTATGTCCCAATTTGTTATAATTACTCTTGAACTAGCTCTAATCATATTTAGACTTTCCCTCTCTAAGGAAGGACGGTCCACCGTCGATCTCGAGCACAACTTTTCCCTTGCACAACCTGGCTCTCACGACCTTTTTGGTGACCCTATATATTCCAACCAAACTAGGTACACTAACTATCCTTCCCCATACAAGTTCCACATGCTTCCCTACTTTTATAATTTCTACTAAGTGCATACCATTTAACCTATATGATGTGTATGAATGGTGACCCCTTCAAATATTCATCCAAATGTCCTAAGATAATAATTGTGTGTCTATCATTATATTTTAGGAACAAATCAAGAATATTATAACTTCCCTACTTCATTTGATATTTATTTTAATATCTACAAAATCAGGCCTCATGAGCCTTTGAACACCAAGTGCACTTTCCTGACAAAATATGGCCTTAACAAAATTATGATAACCTATAACATCACAATAACAATAAATACAAAAAATCTCAATTTTCCAAGATGGATTTGACCTTCAACAATTTATGGTACTAATAAGAACAATTCTAATTTAATTAGGGGAAATTAGAATAATCCATCCAAAAATTAAGAGAAAATTACTGGATGATAAATATGACCATAAAAGGCTACTGACAAAGAATTATGATTTTCTAACTCCAATTGATCACATAAATGAATTTTGATAAAATATTCAACAAATGGGCACTTATAAAGGAGCCAATATGAAAAGTTTTCCAATATTTTTATAAAATTTCATAGAGTATTATTATGTCCTAAAATGTTCCCAGGCCAAGTTTCATCCTTTTCCAGTTGGAAATTAACCCTAAAATAAATATCATGTGATTAGCTCAAACTTAGGGTTTATGAATGAAGTACTATGATTACTAATCCAAAATTCACAATAAAATTTTTAGGGAACAATATCATCTAAATAAGTTCACTGCCTAAGTATCATGAGCATCCAAGTTCATTTGAGCATGTAATTATTTATTGGATTTAAGTTCCCTAAACTATCCATAACTATTTAAAAGAGGGTATATATTACTAAAAATCCAAAAACCACTTTCTAGAGCTTATTTTTACCCTAGGAACTCACCAACCAAGATCCAAGACCATCAAAGGACATGTGGTCCCATGTCCTTCAATAGGCTCCAAACCTCAACCCTAGGGCTCTCCCTAGGGTCATAAGGAATCTCCATCCCAAACCACTCAAAATCTCTTGAGGGGGTCTTTTAGAGGACTAGGAGGTAGTGACCAAAGTTTCAACCCTTTTTGATGAGGATTGGCCACTCAACCCATCAATTTCACCTTTGCCCTAATTTACCCTTAAGGGACCAATTTTTGGTCACACCAATACCTACTCAAACCAACCCCAAATGTGCTGAAATTTTTACCAGAGTCATGCCATGACCCTAATGGACAACCACCAAAATATTGGAACGTGTTAAGGTCATTAGACCCCTTAATTAAATTTTGCATGATTTATTAAATGTTTTCTAAAACTATAGAAAAATTAATTCCAAAAATTCTTATTTTTGGATATGTCTGAGAAATAGATTAGACTAACCTTTGAACCAAATTTCAAATATTTGGATTAGTAGATTAGTGGGGGGGCACAAAAATTTGTGTCTGGTTAACCCTAGGCACAGCTTGAACCATTTAGTGTGTTGTGGCCAAACCAGTGACTCAAAATGGTTGAGACCAATTTTAAAATAAACTAGACTCATAGTACTATAACTTTCATAGAGATCAGTTACTATGATTTAACCTCTAAGTATTTTTAATAAATTACTCAAGGTACTGCATAATATGTGACATATATAGAATTAAAATAAAATTAATATAAAATCACAGCACGAATCTTAAAGCGCCTTGGACGGAATCAGTTTGTCTTCAAGCTTGAGCTGACGGTCCCGATTCCTCCATATTGGAACACCTTTGGCAATGAATTCCTGGCCACCTGACCACCCGACCACCTCCTTGGTCGACCACCGCCTACGTTGAGGTGGTGGCTTTCGGCGGGCGGCTACACCGGCGCCGGAGGGGCCGTTTCCGTCGATCCGGCAACCACACTTTCTTATGAAAATTCTCTAAAATCTCTCAAAGTATTGGGCTCAATTGAGCCTGATATCACTCCTAATCGAACAAAGATGTTATCATAGAGGGAGAGGGGGACAAATCGACCTTCTGTGGTGGCTGAAGCCTTGCCAATCGTCGTGATGCCATTTCCGGTGGTGGTGGTTTCGGGTGTTATGCAACTTCTACACCAGAGGTCTCGAAATCTTCAGGGGAAGAGTGGAAACGACTTCTCTAGGTCTGGGGGAGTTTTTAAAAGATTCAATTTGGGGAGGGGAGGAGTCTAGCTTCAATGGACATTAATGGCCATGGGGGCAAAGTTTTTGGCCATCTGAATCCCCTTCAATACATCCATCAATGGGACCAGCACGGGTTGTTGATCTCCTCAGAACAGACCAATCGAGATGGATCAATCCATTGGAGATGAAGAAAGGAGGTCCTTGGCCTTCCTTGGCCATGAATGGCCACTTCCTCTTCCTTTCTCTCTCCTCCATTAAAGTGAAACTTGAGGTTTCTCTCTCCTAGTCACCACATCAAGAATTTGAGTGGAATTTAGGTAAACATTAGCCTTCTAGAGCTAGTGGGTCACCCCAATTTGGCTTAGCCCAAGTGGATTGGGCTAGGTTAGGTCAACTTCAGTTAATTTGACCTAAACTAGGGTTGAGTTGACTTTGGTCAAATTGACCTTTTGGGTTGACCCCAATGGGTCTTTGGTGACCCATTGGCCTCCCCTAAGGTTTAGGAAAGGTTGAGTAGCGTTGGTTTGGCATCTTGGAGGCCACTTGACCCTTAATTAGGGCACTTTGACCACTTTAGGGCACTTTGACCACTTTAGGGCTATGTTTGACTTTGGTCAAATTGACCTCTTTGATTGACCCAAATGGGTCCTTAGTGACCCTATAGACCTCCTAAAGGATTTGGGATGTTATGGTAGGGTAAAGAGTTAAGGTGAGTCCCTAAAGTCAAACCCTATGTTCGTTAATTGGAAAGTGTTATTTGCAGACCATGGTGATCTTCACCTTCATCCCTAAGTTCACATGTTCTCTTTCAGCTTCCTAGGGTTTTGTCATGACCTAGTCATAAAAAAACTATCCTAGGGATCTAGTTGCTTGAGGGATATTACATATCAGTTAGAAATTTTCCTTTTAGATTCATCTCTTTCCTCAAAACTAAACTAGTGGTGTGCTTTGAAAGCCCACACCACTTTAGGACAGATTTGACATTAGTTTGATATAGTTTCTATTCTTCATCTGACGGCCTGAACTTGGGAAGACGCAGAGCCTTGCTCAATATTTTGGGGGTAATCTAGATCTTATGTCCGCTGATGGATGACTTGATTTTATTAGAGGAGGAGTCGATCATGGCATTTGAGTAAAACTCAAGTACTTCTCTCTTCAAAAGCAGACTTGGCTTGGAAAGAACGTGTTCTAGGTCAGCTACCTACAGTAGATGGAGAATGAGTTGTACCTCCTCTGGTTAATTCTTGAACTCATATCTCACAAATTCTGAGCCCTCGAACAAGAAATACAATCCTCTTGGCGCCATGACTTCTCTGAAATTCCGTAGATTTTTTGAGCTTTCGTCACAAGGGGTAGAAATGCACAAGGGCTAGGAATAGTGCATTTTGTTCTATGCACATACCCTTCTATTTTTACTATCCTCTTTATTTGAGAATATGGAGAGGCGGGTACCTGATACGATGATCACGAGGAGGTCAACGACTTAGATTAATCTCGTTAGTTAGACTGAAATTGAAATCCCTGACAGTATGCGTAGAGTGGACTCGATGCACTCGACGCATTCGACTCACTCAACAAATTCGACACACTCAAAAATTTCAATGCCTAGGTACTTAGACTCAGCCCATTCGACGCTTGGACACTTAGTCCATTTCATCTTTGTTATCCTGTAGGAATTAATACTATATGCAACAAAAAATGCATGAAGAGCTACTGAAGCTATACAAAATTCATCATACCCTATTCAAATTTGAAGGTGTTGAAATTAGCTTCATCTAATAGCTTGGTGAAGATATCATCCACTTACTTGTTAGTGGGGACAAACTCAAGACTGATGTCCTCACATTCCACATGCACTCTAATAAAATGATACCTAATCTCTATGTGCTTAGTCCTGCTATAGGAGACAGAATTCCTAGCAATAGAGATTGCACTAGTTGAATCACAAAACATAGAAGTTCTACTTAGCATGAGATTGTAGTCCTGGAGCTGATGTTGGATTCACAGTAGCTGTGCACAATAATTACCAGCTGAGATGTATTCTGATTCAGCTGTTGATATTGCAATAATTGTTTGCTTCTTGCTGCTCTAAGATACAAACCATCTTCCTAGAAATAGATAGGAGCCTGAGGTTCTTTTCCTTTCTTCTCTACAACCTATAAAGTATGAGGGTTGCTCAACATAGACTTCTTCTTTTAGGTCACCATTTAGGAAATCTTACTTTACATCCATTTGGTAGACCTTGAATCCTTTATATGCAGCATATACAAGGAACAGTCTTATAGATTTTAATCTAGCTATTGGTGTAAAGATCAATGCCTTCCTCTAGTCTACATCCCTTGGCAACCAGTCTAGCTTTATTCTTTACTATAACACCATTCACATCATATTAATCCTATAGATCAACTTGGTTCCAATGATGTTATGTCCTTATAGTCTTAGAACCAACTTCCAAACCTTACGTCTCTTGAACTGGTTCAGTTCTTCTTACATAGCCACAATCCAAAATGGGTCTATGTTAGCATCTTCAAACTTTTTAGGTTCACCTTAAGACAATGCGGGAGTACATAGCAATGTCTAGGATTTTGCTCCTTGTTGTGACCCCTTGGCTAGCATCTCATATTATATAATTTCTAGGATGATCCATCAAATGACTGACATTAGGAGTCATTCTTTCTTCATCATCATGTTCTTCAATGGCTGGTTTTTGCCGGTCTTCACCCATGTCCAATAAACTTTGTCCTTCTTCAGGAATGCATGCACCATCATCTTATTCTTGGACAGTTGGAGGAGTGTCCTTGATGATTACTTTATCCATCTCCAACTCTACACATAGATATTTTGTGGAGCTTGACAGCTCACTGTTAATCATGGATGATTCATCAAAGACTACATTCACAGACTCTTCTACAACTTGATTTTTCAAGTTATAGATCCTATATCTTTTGCTATGATTATTGTACCCAACAAATATCCCTTCATAGGACTTAGAAACAAACTTAGTCAAGTATGATTTACCATTATTGAGCACAAAGCACTTGCTTCCAAAAATCCTGAGATAGGTTAGATTTTATTTTCTGCCTTTCATAATCTCATAGAGAGTCTTCTTGTGATACTTGTTGATAGAAGCTCTATTCAGGACATGACAACCAATGTTCACATCCTCGGCCAAAAAGTATTCTAGGAGAGAGGTGTCACTGAGTAGTGTCCTGTCAGCTTTTATGAGAGTTCTATTTTTCCTCTTAGCTATACCATTTTGCTGGGATGTTTTTGGATAAGAAAACTCATGTTGAATCACTAGTTCATCACAGAACTTTGTCATACCATTAGTATGAAATTCAGTACCTTGCTTACTACTGATTTTATAACAGAACTGTCCTTTTTATTCTTAATTTGCCGAACAAAGGTCACAAAGATGTCTAGAGTTTCAAGATTTTTCTTTAGAAAGAAAACCCAAGAAAATATGGAATAGTCATCAACTATCACGAATGTATAGACTTTCCTACTTTGACTATGAACTAGCATAGGACAAAACAAGTCCATATAAAAGAGGTACAAATACCTCTCAAAGTCCTTGGCCCCAATGCTCTTAAAAGATGCTTTGGTCTGCTTGCCCTTTTGATATGCAGAGCAAATACCTTTCTTAGCCTATATGTGTCGACAAATATAAAGCAGTTTTGCAGAGTGGAATGTGCTGAGTTGGAAAGTCTTTGACGAATCAATTGACTTGACTGATGACTCGACCGCTGTCATAACCAACCGGTCTGACACCTCTGTCAGAACTATCAAAAGGTTGTTACAAACCGGATGAGCCGGTAACCATTGGGAAACTCTATATAAGAGTTAGATCTGTGACAAAAACAAGAGACAACACAGCATAAGAAGAAGAAGAACAATAACACTAGAGAATTCTTCAACAAGAACAGAGAAAACCCTTACGAAGGAAGATCCAGAGCTGTCTACAAGAAAGATTCAGAATTCATTCTAAATTTAAGGAAAAAGTTGACTGAAGATCATCTTCTACATCAAATAAAGATCCACCTTATTTTATTCTATCAATAAGCTTTGAAAAGCTAAGTCAGGTTGGATCAGAAGGGTCAGTTCATTCAAGAACTAATCAAGAAGGCTACACCAATAGAGAAATCTAGCTGGTGAATTTTTAATATCTTTATATCATTCAATTTCTTATAGGATCTATTGTTAGATCTGAGTTGTAAGCCTGAAATTATAAAGGCTATGGTAGGGCTGAGAGCCTGAGGTGTAAGACTTGTGAAAAGTCTGAGTTGTAAGCCTAGTAATAAAGCCTGAGGTAAGGCTGAGGCTTGAGGTAGGATTCTTGGGATGAATCTGTGGTAGGAACTTTTTAAGTCTGAGCTGTAGGAACCATTCTGGTTCTTAGTTGTATGATCTGCAGATCCGAGCAAGTGGAAGGAAGTTAGGCTGAATCCAGTTATCTATTGGATGGGCGAAGGGGGAAAGTGGATGTATCCATACCTTGGGGAACCACTATAAATCTTATGTATTATGTTCTGTGAATTGTGGTATGTGCTTTTAATTATCTGTGCAGTATTTAATCTAGTTGTTTGCGAATATAAATTGTTTAAAAAGTTTAGAACCTATTCACCCCCCCCCCCCCACCCCCCTCTAGGTGTTTAGGCTCTAGAAATCAAGTCTTTCACTCCTCTTCGTCTCTGAAGGAAGCGTGGCTAGGATTCTGGAAACTTCCAAGAAAAGAGAAGCGGACCAGCTTACAGTCAAGAGACGGAAGAGACCGGCTGACAATAAAGTGATTTGAGGTCATAGAGACCGTCCTCGAGGCTAGGTCGTTTAAGAAAGAAGGAACGGGGATCAACCTCGTCAGGAGATTGGACAGGAGCAGAGGCATCAAGGGGTATTGGCTCCCAAACCCTTACAGATGTCAGAGATACTGAGGACAATAGAGAAGGCATCGGTATGCTTCCAGTGCAATCAGTCGGGGCATATCAAGAGGAATTGTCCTATGAGACGAGCACCCCCACCAGCACTTCAGGGTGCCCCACCTCCTCCATAGTTTGGTGGTCGAGGACACGACAGAGGACGAGGATATCAGGGCAGAGGCCACAGGAAAGAGAGGGAGCAGGTGTATGCTCTAGATCTGGCACAACCCCGGAACCCGGAGCAGGTTATAGCAGGTATGCCAGTATATTTAAAATTTTTCCTCCCTAGAAACTAGTTTCCATAGGCACAGACTAGTTTGAAATTAAGGGAATAAAAACTATAAAAAGAATAATAAGATGCTTAATTACCTCAGGCATAGTTTTCCTCAACGGCTAGCCCACTCACGCTCTCTTCGACACCGGTGCTTCACACTTGTTTGTGTTAGAAGATTTCATGAAAGGACTGGCAGGTATGGAGCAGTTCACTGGAAAGATGATGAGGGTTAATCTATCCGATGGATCAGAGCTAATGACCTCTACTACTTACAATATGGAGGTGGAGATCGGAGGGAAGGCGTTTGAGGCACCATCGACGATTTTGAGGATGTCAGGCTATGATCTGATCCTGGGCATTACATGGCTACACTAGAACCTTGCCCATATTGACTCTTTGGCGAAGAGGATCACCGTGAGGCACGAGGAATCCTTTATTATTATCGAAGGAATCATACCAGCCCCCATTTATTATTATCGTCTGTGCAAGCCGTATAGGCCCACCTACAGGGAGACAAAGTTTATCAGGTCCTTTTCGAGCTGCTATGGCCAAGGATTTTATTTCAGATATACTAGTGGTGCGGGACTTTGCCGACATATTTCTGGAGAAGCTACTAGGGCTACCCCCGCAGCGAGAGAATGACTTCCAGATTCAGCTCGTACCGGGGGCTAAGTTGGTATCCAAAGTGCCTTATTGAATGGCCCCGAAGGAGTTGGTGGAGTTTCGAAGCCAGCTTCAAGAATTAGTGGAAGCCGGGATTGTCCGGCCTAGATCTTCACTATGGGGAGCTCCGGTGCTATTCGTCAAGAAGAAGGACAGGACTCTTCGGTAGTGTATTTATTACCGGGCCCTGAATAGGCTGACGGTCCGGAATACGTATCCCAATTAAAATTTGAAGGTGTTGAACTTGGCATCATCTAATAGCTTTTTGAAGATATCATCCACTTGCTTGTTAGTTGGGACAAACTCACGACTGATGTCCTCACATTCCACATGCTCTCTGATGGCCGCAGAACAGAGACCTACTGTGGTTGGTTCGAAATGGTCAGATTCCGCGGGCCGGTTAGAAGATCGAGTTTTCTAACGAGAGGAGGCAAGTGCACCTGTCGCAAGTAGTACTCGGTATTCGGGAAAATACCGAGGTCGTATTATTCTCGGGGACGCGTTGATTATATCTACTCTTCCAGGAATACTATTATCTTACTAACAGTAAGGTGGGATTTTTGTTGTTTAATTAAAACGGAAAGAAAGAAAGCAGAATTTTGCTAAGTTAGTTCGATGACGGGTTAACGCTCGGCATCGAATTGGATTAAGACTAAAATAATTCTTAACAATTATTGAACTTTGTTTTTAATTTAATAAAAGGCACTTGGCCGTGGAGGTTCCAAGAACATGAGCTCACCTTGGTCTAGGGATATCGCTCACCTGGTCGCTAAGGCTATTCGACCGAACGTTAGTCCGACGAAGGATTCCCCTTAACACCCGCATTACGCTAAGAACCCCGCTATTGGGTGGGGAACCCAATCCGGCAGAACTACGTTTCTCCTCTTTCGAGGGGGCGTACGCAGTTCTCTTTACCCAAGGGGGATCGGTCCATACGTGCAGCCTCTCGGCGTCGCGTATGGATAACGGAAATAGAGCCCACACATCGATTATGTGGTCCTATGCGTCGTTAACCTGGGGTAAACCTTAAGTCCTTAAATTAAAATAAAAATAAAGTTTTTTAATTATTTCAAATCATTTTTTATGTCCCAATGCTCTTCGATGCCGAAGGATAAAAGAGATTAGCCACTCATCGGTATGAGGACGGCTTTATGTTTTTAGGTGAAGCGTGAGTGTTAAATTAAGCACTGAACAATTATAAGAGAAAACACAAAAAATTGGAGAATTAGATAAATTGAAGGCAAATTGATGCAGGCACTCACGCACACTTCAAAACCATAAAGAAAATTAAATAAAGCAAGCCCTACTCAAATGAGTAGGCGGAAATAAATGCACACACGCACACACTCTTCTTAATTGAAGAAAACGATAAATAAAGCGGTAAAATTATCTCCTACACGCACGCACTCTACATAATTGAGAAAGCGATAAAATTGCAAGTCCCGGCTCAAATGAGTGGGCGGGAGTAAATTTATCTCATACACGCACACACTCTACTTGAATGTAAAACACACACACGCACTCTACAGAAATGAAAACACACGCACCCACACAAAGTTTTCCTACTCAAGTGAGTAGGAAGAAAATGAAAGCAGTAAAAAGACAGTCCCACTCAAACGAGTGGGCAGGAAATGAAAGCAGAGCGCCATTTAACTCTTAACGAGTAGGCGGAAATAAATGCATACGCACACACGCACTCTACAGGAGTTGAAATAAAGCAGTAAAACCTAACTCATACACGCACACACACTTGCAAAAATAAGAAAAACAAGGTTGCTGAAAGATTAAAACGACTGCATTTCTACTGCTAGAATGTGGTAGAAATGCATATAAAGTGAAAATAAAAATTAACCGGAGCGAAAAAATTTGCAAATAAACGCAAAATGAAAGTACTCGAAAAATTAATACAACTGCATTTCGACCGCTAGAATGCGGTAGAAATGCATAAAAAGATGAAATAAAAATTAAAGGGACTAAAAGTTTTACGAATAAAAAGCTAAAATGAAGTGAGCGAAAAATTATAACGACTACATTTTTATTCATAAGTTTTTATAAAACCTCCAAAAAAGTGAGAATAAAACTAAAAAGGAACGAGAAGTTTTACATTCCTAAGAGCCTAAGTAAAAGAAAATAAAAACGAACACTTTTAGGAGGGTTTTTATAAAACCTATATAAATAAAAATGATAAAGAAGAAAAAGCTAAAGCTAAAAAGTGCAAAAAATGAAAACTAGACGGATGGCACAACGGCTAGAAATGCCGATAAATCCTAAATCTAACTAAGTTATCAAAGCTAAAAAAATGAAAACATAAAAGAAACACAAAAAGATGAACGAAAAATTGCTTAAGTAGGCGCATTCAGATGGATTATTCATACTAATTAAGAGAGAAAAATTCAAATTCTATTAAAGTAAAAACCCTAATACAAACTAAGAGAGAGAGAGGGGGGAGAAATTCTCCTTACATAAGTATGGAATCCAAATGGGCAGCACCTCCCCTAAGCAAAGTGGTCAAAAAAGTGGACAAAATAAGCTTCCTGGAAGCTCTTATTTATAGACAAATTTTCGGGTTGGTCACGCCCGTGACTAGGGCGTGACAGGGGGGCGTGTCGACACTATTCATGAGCTGATCGGGTGACTTGACTGGAAAGTTGACTTCGGCTGAAAACGTGGCGGTCACGCCCTAGGTCACGGGCGTGACATGTGTCAGTCACGGGGGTGACTGGGGCGTGTCGGGGAGGTCGATCTGGGCGCAGTCCGGCTGCAAAGTCGCGCGCGTCACGTCGGGCCAGGTGGCAAGGTCACGCCTGTATCACACCTTGACACGGGCGTGTCGAAGGGCATGTCGAGCTGGGTTTGATGATCGCCGATCGTCGAGCTGGCACCTGTGGTCGGCGATCGTCGAGGCCATGATACGGGCGTGTCGGTCATGTGACACGGGAGTGTCAGTCAACTTTTTGACTATTTTTGGAATTTTTCTGGAAATTTTCTGCAATAAAAATAAAGCTAAGTTAGAAATAATATTTACAAAAATAAACAATTTATTGGATAAAACAGATAAAAAAGGACAAAAAACAAACAAAATTGACTTAAATAAAATACGAAAATATAGGTATATTTACAACTCATCACTCTCTAATAAAATGAGATCTAATCTCTATGTGCTTAGTCCTGCTATGGGAGACAGGATTTCTAGCAATAGATTTTGCACTAATAGAATCACAAAACATAGAAGTTCTACTTAGCTTGAGATTGTAGTCCTGGAGCTAATGCTGGATTCACAGTAGTTGTGCACAACTACCAGCTGAGATGTATTCTGATTCAGCTATTGATATTGCAATAATTATTTGCTTCTTGCTGCTATAAGATTCAAGCCTCCTTCCTAGAAATAGATAGGAGCTTGAGATGCTTTTTTTTCTTCTCTACAACCAGCAAAGTATGAGGGTTGCTCAACATAGACCTCTTCTTTTAGGCCACCATTTAGGAAATCTTACTTTACATCCATTTGGTAGACCTTGAATCCTTTATGTGCAGCATATGCAAGGAACAGTCTTATAAATTCCAATCTAGCTATTGGTGTAAAGATTTGATCAAAATCAATGCCTTCCTCTTGTCTGTATCCCTTGGCAACCAGTCTAGCATTATTCTTAATTATGACACCATTCTCATCATGTTTATTCTTGTAGATTAACTTGGTTCCAATGATGTTATGTCCTTGTAGTCTGGGAACCAGCTTCCAAACCTTGCATCTCTTGAACTGGGTCAGTTCTTCTTGCATAGACACAATCCAAAATGGGTCAATGTTGGCATCTTCAAACATTTTAGGTTCAACTTAAGACAGAATGCGGGAGTACATTGAAATTTTGAGGCTTTTGCTCCTTGTTGTGACCCCATGGATAGCATCTCGTATTATATAATTTCTACGATGATTCCTTAAATGCCTGACAGTGGGAGGCATTCTTTCTTCAGCATCAAGTTCTTCAATGGCTGGTTTTTGCTGGTCTTCACCCATGTCCAGTGATCTTTCTCCTTCTTCAGGAATGCATGCACCATCATCTTCTTCTTGGACAGTTAGAGGAGTGCCCTTGATGGTTAGTTTATCCATCTCCAACTCTACACATATAGATTTTGAGGAGCTAGACAGCTCACTGTTAATCATGGATGATTCATCAATGACTATATTCATAGACTCTTCTACAACTTGATTTTTCAAGTTGTAGACCCTATATCCTTTGCTATGAATATTGTAACCAACAAATATCCCTTCATAGGACTTAGCATCAAACTTGGTCAAGTATGATTTCCCATTGTTGAGCACAAAGCACTTGCTTCTAAAGATCCTGAGATAGGCTAGATTTGATTTTCTGCCTTTTATAATCTCATAAGGAGTCTTCTTGTGATACTTGTTGAAAGAAGCTCTATTCAGGAGATGACAACCAGTGTTTAGTGCCTCTGCCAAAAAGTATTCTAGGAGAGAGGTATCGCTGAGTAGTGTCCTGCCAGCTCCTATGAGAGTTCTATTTTTCCTCTCAGCTATACAATTTTGCTGGGGTATTTTTGGAGAAGAAAACTCATGTTGAATCCCTAGTTCATCACTTAACTTTATCATGCCATCAGTATGAAATTCAGTACCATGGTCACCTCTGATTTTGACTGCAAAACTGTCCTTTTCATTCTTAATTTGCCGAACAAAGGTCACAAAGATTTCTAGGGTTTCATGCTTTTTCTTTAGAAAGAAAACCCAAGAAAATCTTGAATAGTCATTAACTATCACAAGTGTATAGACTTTCCTACTTAGACTATGAACTGGCATAGGACCAAATAAGTCCATATGCAAGAGGTACAAACACCTCTCATAGTCCTTGGCCCCAATGCTCTTAAAGGATGCTTTGGTCTGCTTGCCCTTTTGATATGCAATGAAAATACCATTCTTGGTGCATCTTATATTTGGTCCATTTCTGACTAGCCCTTCATTGAAGAGCTTGCTAATTGTCTTGTAGTTCAAGTGAGCAAGCCTCCTATTCCATTGCACACAATAAGAGACTTTCTCATTTTCTAATAGATAAACTGGTGAGTCTGTACTTAAACATAAAAAGTTTAAACAATATATATTTCCACTCTTAGTGTCTGTCAAAATGACCTCTTGGTCACTTGATCTTTTAATCAGACACTCATCCTTGTAGAAGACAATGACATAGCCCATATCACACAGTTAACTTATGTTGATAAGATTGTGTTGCAATCCTTCCATATAAGCTAGTTTTGTGATGAGACTATGCCATTAATGATCATACCATAACCCTGGTGACTCCTCTATCTGAACATCCGAAGATCACCTTAGGTCCATTCTTCACAGGAGTGTATTCTTTAAGGTGGCACCTTGTTTCAGTCATATGTCTATAACATACACTATCCAAGTACCATATTAGTGCATGGGTACTTGGACTATCCCACAAACACAGTTTAGTTTACCTTAAGACCACAAAAGGGATTGGGTCCTTAGATCTTGTTATCTTGAAACTGAATATGTCTACCTACAACACTTCTTCCTGCAGTACTTCTTGTTAACTATGGCAAAGTGACCCACTTTACCACAACACCAACATTCATGAATGTTGTATCTCCTCTACTGAACAACCTTTGAAGTGTGCAAGCTATTAATATCTGTCTGTTAGGAGGGGAGAGTTGTATCCTTCTTCTTATTTCTTTCAGCATGAATCTAACAGAAGGAGAGTCTTACAGTAGATGTACTTGACTTACTCGGATTCCCACCGACAGTAGTCTTCTTTGTAGTAGATATGTTGCTGATGGCATCAGAGACTACCAAGTCAGGCTTACTGACAGACTGACCCTTGGTCTGGGTTTTTGCTGGAAGAGCCTTAGAATAGACTATTCCCTTATTCTTTAGTGTGGGGGCTGGAGTACCAAACACAAATGGTCCTAATGGGCCATATGGATTTCCTCATGGGGAGCCTTTAGTGCACTCACACCCACATCCTTTCTCCCTCCATTGTAAGATACCCATATATTCTTTCAAGAAGAGTTCCAAATTTTCCAATGAATATACATGGTGTCCATGTCATACCTGTTTGATGAGAGGATTACCTTGTGAAAGGTAGTCCGAGGCACTACTAGAGCTTTGCCTTTCCCTTTGGACTGGGAAGCTCTAGAGTTCCACTTGAACCCCAAACCTCTCTTATCCTATTGAGAGGTAAATGAGTCTATCAGTGGCAACACTGATTTGGGCTTTGAAAACTCAGGCACAAACTTTCTCTCCTTAAGGAGTTTCTCTTCAAGATCCATGATGACCTTGTTCTTCTGGATGAGGGTCCTAATTTGGATGATTGAAATTGTCTTCAGTTGGCTGACTTCCCTCCTCATCTGAGCTAGCAAGGGTGCTGACTTAGACTGCATGAGTTAGTGGCTTTCAGAGTTTAAGCCACAAGGAAAAGCAGGACAAAGACACCTTTTTGTCCGAGAAGACCAGCATGTATAGACTGCTCTTAATTAGAGGTATCAGACATCAGAATGTCTAATGAGGACATTATTATTTTCTCCGGGCACCTCCATTGGCTGATGAAGAAAAAGCACTGGAATAGCAAGCCCTCCACCTCAGCTCATCACTGGAAGAAAATCTATAAGGAGGACAGGTATGGCTCTAAACCAAGTAAACAGAATTAATCAAATATTGTCTGTTACTGCTGCAGCAAGCCAGGGCATGTCATTGTTGATTGCTTTGTAAAGAGATTGGATGATGGTGAGAAGAAATATCACCAAAATCTTAAGGGCAAGAAAAAAAGGACCTTGTGGCTAGGAAAGAGAAGATCTGGATAGACTTATCATCATCAGAGTCTGAAGAAGTGGAAGCCTACATTAGGCTAGTTGTTGTTACTGCTAAACAGGAAACTGTTTTAGTAGATGAAGACTATCCTTTTCTAAGGACAGGAGTCAGGGCCACTTTGGCACTGTTGGACAGTGACTCAGAGGTGGATGATGATGAAGAAGATGCCTACAGCTGCCAGGGGCTGATGGCAATGACTTATGAAGAGGGTAGCAAGGATCAACCTTGTCAAAGTAAGGTACATTCCCTATCAAGATCTATGTCTAGGTATGAGGCAAGTCCATATGCAGAAGCCTCTTCATCTAATGGTGAAGATTATTCTTACTCAGAATGTGATGTCAATCAACTAATTGACATATATAGTGAACTTCTAGATGCCTTTAAGAAATGCAAGAACTTGACTAAGAAGCAGGATAAGGAGACTTTATCTCTTCATACTGCTGCTTCTCAGCTTGCTGAAACAGCTTTTGTGCTGAATCAGACAATGAGGGAACTCATTCAAGTGAAAACCCTGTAAGGCATCCAGATAGAGACTGTCAAGAGAAAAAATAGTCTTATTAGAGATCTTGAAGAAAAGCTCCAGAGAGAGAAAGTTATTATGGCCAGTTTCTCTCAACCCAATATAGTGTTGCACTTGATAGACTCCTTCTCCTCACAAAAGGATAAGAAGGGGTTGCACTTCAAGGGTAACACAAGACCTGCCCATACCAAAGGAAAAGGGAAAGTTCTAGTTGTGTCTATGGAATCTAGGCCACCTATCTCATATAAGAAGGTGATATTCCCTTCAAATAGGTATGACCAGGAAAGTATATATGGTCACTATATTAATTGTGTTTCCATAAGTAGAAAAAAAGAAGTTCTCAGCCATTGTGGAAGATATAGTAGGGTAAGTTCCTTTAAGGCATCCCATGATGAAATTCAAATGGCACATCATGGACCATTTATTTTTACTGTTATAGCCCCCCCCCTCTCAAAATTATGGCTGGAGCCAATTTTCAGAACCTGTCAGCACAGAATCTGACTAAGGGTCGGTCTATTAGCTTTCTTGATATGGATATTTTTGATGCTATGAAGAGCATGTTGTCTAAAAAGAAATGTGATGCTGATGGGATTAAGAACAAGCCACACAAGCTAGAAAGCAGACTAACCTTTATTAAAATCCATGCTGAAAGGAATCAGAAAATGGTTGTTGCACCTCTTCCTTCTATCAAGACTGCAGTCAAACGAACTACAGGGCCTACACAGAAAAGAAGATATAACAAACATGATTGTTGGTGCAGTGGCTAGGTAGGCCATTATGTCATTGACTGCTGGCATAATCATAATGTAGTCAGAGCTAGAGTTAGTCCACCAGTCATAAAACCTGTTGGTGGACATGTTCAGTTTCAAACTTATGAGGACCTAGAACCCAATAGAAATTGGGGTCCTAAGGTAAAGTAAATTTCTTAATTAATGTTAGTTCAAGTGTCCATACCCCAATATGGTACTAGAACAGTGGTTGTTCCAGGCACATGACTAGGACAAGGAGAAACTTGAAGGAGTTCACCCCAATGAAAAATTGACCCAAGGTTATCTTTGGTGGTTCTGATAGAGGGGTAACTAGAGGCTATGGTAAGATTACCAATGGCGTATTCACTATCACAAAAGTGGCTTATGTTGAAGGGTTGTTGTTGGGTCCATTGCCCACAATGTTCCCTTGATTGGATTTGAAGAGGCATCTCCATCAACACTAAGAGCATAATTATATTTGATGTTATTTAAGCTCATCATGTGCAGGATGTTCCATAGAATAAGTCTAAACAGATTGTCTATGTGATTTGACAGGTGGTCACAAAGTGAAAATGCTGGAAAGGCAGGAATTTTCCTAAGTCCACAGGCGTTGAGTGAGGTAAGCTCACTCAATGCAAGAAGTCAAGGAGCAATTGAAATTACAGCTAAGTCCACAAGCCTTCAGTGGAGCAAGCTCCATCAATGCCATAGGTAAGGAATAATGTTGGCATGCTGGAAATGGGGTTGTCCATAGGCATTGAGTGGAGTTGACTCACTCAACTCCATACAGCTAAAGGCAGAAATATTGCTAAATATTTTGTCATTGAGTGATGAAGACACACTCAATGCCAAACAACAAAAAGCTTTGAGTCGAATTGAGTTCATAGTTGATCAAACTTAGTTTAGAGTTTGTCAAACAGAGTTAAGAGTTCGTCGAGTTGAGCTAATCGTTCATCGAACTAAACTCATAGTTTGAGAATCTGAGTTATTTGAACTGAGTTAGGAGTTGAGTGAGGTATGACAGCTAACTCAACACTCTCAGCGCCTAAGATGCTGCAGTGGCAAAAAATTGACTAAGGCAAAAAGAATTGAGTGAGGCGTGCTCACTCAACGCTCTCAACGCCTAAGATGCAAAAAGCTTTTCTAAGGCAAAAAACATTAAGTGATGAAGACACACTCAACGCTCTCAATGTTAAAGAAGAAATAAGATTTTGTTAAGGCAAAAAGCATTGAGTGAGGCTTGTTCACTCAACGCTCTCAACGCCTAAATAGACAAAAATCTGTCTAAGTGTTTTGGCATTGAGTGATACTCACTCACTCAATTCCTAAACTAATGTTGGTTGATTTTTGGCTAAGTCCACAGCAGGTGACGTCAGCAAGTCAACTAGTTAACAAGATTCAAATTAGTAGCGAGATGACTATAGTACGCGACAATTGTAGCCACAAACCTATTGTACGACAGTTGGCGTTAAAGCATGGTTGCTGCAACCATTAAATATGTGGGGCCCACTCCTCAAAGAGTCATTGGGTCATAATCAATAAAAGGGAAAGGCTTTATAGAGGAAGTCATCTTTGGAGAGGAGCCATCAGGTCGTTCTTCTTCATCGCCATTGTTGTTGTGTTGAATAACAAGAAGCTCAAGTCAGTAAGATGAAGACCATGTTAGTTGTTGTCATCTTCATTAACTTAAGTTGTTCAATGTATTTCCTTGAGGAAAGATGAAGCAGCCAAGGGTTGACCCTTACTACAGGTTCTTCACAGTTCTAGCTATACAAGCAATATCCTGAAGATCATTATCTGAAAGTTATGAAGAGAGGAAAGCTAGAAGAAGTAGCTATCTAAAAGAAGGCTCATGGCACTATTCCTCAGGAGTCAAAGTTAGGGCTGAATCACCTCAGCCTAAGAAATAAAGAAGGGGCAGAATAGTGTTCTGCAAGTTTCTTCCAGCACAAGCATAATTGTTGCTGTGAAGAAGTTGAACTGAGAAACCTTCACCTCAGTTTGCAGCTAGTTCTGCTGCAGTCACTTCAGAGATCAAGCAAGAAATATCCCTAGTGCTGTGAAGAAGTAGTTAGGGCTGAACTTAAGTTTCAGTTAAGAAAAGTGCAGAACATTGTTCTACAAGTACTTCTAGCTCAAGAAAATATATACTTGTTGCTGTGGAAGTAGTTATGACTAAGTAATTCTTGGTTCAGTAAAAGTAGACTCAGGAAATAAATTCCTGAAGTCATAGTTAGGCTGAGTTTATCTCGGTCAAGTTGGCTTTTAAGGCCTGTATCAAAGACAATAACATGCGTGGTATGAACTTAATACCTTGGAAAGAGATTTTTGAGTCTCCATGTCTCAAAAAGATTCGCTTTGCCGCGCAATCAATCTTGGCGTGTTGCCAATCCAGCTATACAATGCCCAGAATGAGGTCGAATTCCGTCATTCTGAACACTGTTGTCGGGGTATCAAATAATCTTCCTCCAAGGATTATGTAACACCCCAAATCTCGATTATGAGTGGGTTTTGTAGGCTGAGCAACATGTCCTAGGACACGGTTGTGTCCAAAGCCGTGTCATGCTCTGTGTTTTCAGGGTGGTGTCAATTGCGGCACACACCCTGTGACACAGGCATGTCCAGAGCCGTGTCCTTCTATGAGTTCAACGTGTTTCCGTAAGGTTGACGAAATGAATTCAACGATCCTCGGAGGCAATCCATGTTGGGAACACGGCCTGTGACACGGGCGTGTCGAGGGCCGTTTCCTTCTCTGTGTTTGGCCGGTCTGTGAGGACTGATGAACACGGGCAGGACACGGGTGTGTACAAAGCTGTGTCTGGCACACGACCTATGATACGGGCGTGTCACAGGGTCGTGTATTGGTTTGGACGCGATAGTTTATTTTGCTACTTGAGGTACACGACCTGTGACACGGGCATATCACAAGCAGTATTCTGCCCAGGAAAGTGATTTTCAGGGCGATTTGTGGTCATTCATTCCCTTCAAATAGGATCCAACGGTCCAGAAATCTCCCTGTTGTTTTAAGGCCGGTAGTTGAGTGTTAAACTCTCATTATCTTAGGTTTTTCTCTTTCTAAAGCGTTAGAGAGTGCGGAGAGCAAGGAAGGAGGAGGAGGAGGAATCTGGCCGTCGGTGGAGCTTTAGAGCCCCGAATCGTGATTCGAGTCCAGATTCGTGGAGGTAAGTCTGTTGCGGGGCTTTTCATCTAGCTAGTTTTCCATGGTGCCAAAGCGAACCTCTAGGTAACGATCTTCCTTCTTGTACATGTGAAGTCCTTATTTTGGCTTGTGCATTTATTTCCCCCACCAAAAAGTGGATTATTGAGGGATTTCTGATGGAGCCGACTTCCCACGACATGTGGCCAAGGAGCGTCCTCCCTCTGACGATGATGGTGACCCGATAGATATGAATGGAGACGATGGCCTGCAATTACTTAAAGACGGCGATGGCGCACTTACACTTGACCATGAAGAGTATCGCCACAATAGTCGTCTGGAGCGCAAGCCCATTTATAATTTATTAATAATAAATATTAATAAATTATTATGGAGTATTAATATATTCTATTATTTGTTTTATTTAGAAATTATCATTATTATTTCGTGTTTAATTTCATGTATTAGTTGTTACATGGTTATGTTATAAAACCATGAGTTTAGATTTCATTTTTCATGTTGGGCGCATGTAGCCAGTTGGAGTGTTTGTTGTAGCCAATATATTGGCATGTACCCTTTTGTTTCTCATTAGTGAATGAATAAAAGAAAATCAAATTTCAAGTTTGAAATCCTCCTCCTCCTTCTAAGGCAAATTTCGGCCACTATTCTTCTTCCTCTTCCTCTTGGCCGCCGACCACCTTTCTCCTCTCTCTCTCTCTCTCGGCCTCCTCTCTTCCTCTCCTTCTTCATCACCTCTTTACAACCTAGAAAACATGAGCCATCTTTCCTTTACTCACCTAGACGACCACCTCCAACACTCCTCCAAACCCGTGTCCCCTCCTCCAACCAAGAGAATCGGCCACCACCCTTTTCCATCCCTCCAAGCCGAGCCATCATAAACACCACCAAGGCCGACCACTACTTCCCTTCATAAAACTGGCCACCACCATCTCAAACCTGAGCTCCCTCCACCCCCATGAAAACTGACCCCCCCTCCAAAAATCCATTTCCTAATCCAAAAATATTCATTGCCATAATCCCCCTTAGTTACCATATTCAAAACATATCCCTTTCCATAAATTTTACACCTACAAAATTTGAAATATCTCATTCCTTAAATAATCCACAATCTTGCCATGTTTTCCCTCTCCTACCTTAATTAGAATATTATTTCCACCTTTAAAAGATTTCGTCGGGATTTTCCAAATATAGCGTGACACGAAGAAGGCGACGAGTTTCTCTCCCTCTGGCATATTTCTGGTGGTGCCGATTAAAGAACGATTTTAGTCGAGTGTAACTAGATTCATCCAATCCGGTTGGGGTAACGAAAATTTCTACCTTATGTGTTTCTCTTCCCAAGATAATTCTTGTGGCATTGGCAAATTGCGTGGCTTGTGTAACGCTTGATTTTTCGTGGTTTAATTGATGTAAGTTATTATCTTGTTTACCCTATTTTCGTTTAAGTTTGTAAGGCGTGGAGGCCCTCATTTGCATTTTGTTGGGAGAGAACCACCCTTGCCTGAATCTTTTGTTTTCGGTGGTTTCTCTTTTGGTACAACTCGCTCAATCGAACCGTGTTGGTTCTTTTTCGCTTGAGAGGACCTTGGCCTATCGCCTTGGTATTATCTTAAGGGGCTTTACGAACCCCACGTAATTGTTAGTCTAATAGTAATATTAATTGAACCGCTGCTACGTTAAGTGCTAGAGTGTAACGTGAGAATAATTCGAGAGCATCGCGTTAATTTGTCGGCCACCAAAATGCTCGAAAGAGCGGGCCTACATCAATTTTGTATCAGAGGGAGGTTCTCGTCAATTTCCTAATTGACACTCCTCCCCCTCTTATGTGACACGTACATACGCACTCACCCGTTTCATTGTAGATCAATATTTACGAAATTAGTTTTCATTAAAAGCATTGAAATTCCACAATTTAAAATTTCAAATAAGCAAACAAATAAATTTCAAATTTTAAATTTCAAATTTCAGATTTCAAATTTCGAATTTCAAATTTCAAAATTCAAAATTAAAATTCAAAATTTCAAATTGCAAATTTCAAAATTTCAAATTTCAAATTTCAAATTTCAAAATTTTAAATTAAAAATTCAGAATTCAAATTTCAAATTTCAAAATTTCAATTTTCAATTTTCAAATTTCAACTTTCAAAATTAAATTTTCTAATTTTAAATTTTTAATTTCAAATTTCAAAATTTCAAATTTCAAATTTCAAAATTTAAAATTCAAAATTCAAAATTTCAAATTTCAATTTAAAATTTCCAATTTCAAATTTAAAATTTCATAATTTAAAATTTCAAATTTCAAATTTCAAATTTCCAATTTCAAATTTCAAATTTCAAAATTCAAAATTTAAAATTTAAAATTCTAAATTTTAAATTTATCTCCAATTAAAACAAAAAAAATGGCCTACGATTTTCACGTTTCCCGAATGAAAACTTTAGGTTCCGTCATGAAAGTTAGAAAGCCATTGCATTGCCCGGCAGTGGAAGAGATTAAGGGGTTTATTGGCCAACTAAAGGCTAATCAAGTTGCACTGCACTCATCTAGGCATGTTAGAGTTCCTGCTCCGACCTATGATTGGCTAGGTAGAACGCAAGAGTTTTTATGCTGGGTGAAGGCTATGGAGCGCTATTTTGAGAGATATCAGATTGTTGACCCCCACAGGATTCCCATTGCGAGACTTCAATTATTTAGTCGAGCCCATACCATCTGGCTCAATGAGGAGAGACATTTTGGGACGTCCCTCGACGATTCACCTGTAGGTTGGAATATTATGAAGAATCTATTAACGGATGAGTATTGCACTCCCCACTGTCGTTCTCAGTCATCTGAAAATCTGAGTGAAGCGCCACCTATGATTATGCCTACACCGAACCAGTACGATACCCCGTACTCCCATACTAGGACATCACATAAGTTTACTTCTCCCCGCCAGGGCACTAGACCCCTACTTGATTATGAGAGTGTTCGTATCATCGTGGGTCGTCAGGCAATCAAGACACGTGAGACTAGTGACACGTCTGGGTTTGGCACTATCAATCATTCTATTTTGACTACACACGTAGTCTCCTTAGAGTCACCCCCTGAGCTGTCGGATCTAGTTATTGATTCCCTTGATGAGTCTGAGGCTGATTCTACGATTGCGCCCGTCACTAAGGACGACGCTATTATCACTGACGAGTGTAGCGACATTAACGAGATTGTTTACCCTAGTGTCCTGGATGAGGATTTCTCTTTTGAGGAATCATCTCCACCCCCATTCAATGATATTTTAGTCATGGAGTCTTCTGATGACCCTAAGTCAGAAGACGTTCCGGCAGAGTCGGTAGAGTCATCCGAAGCTGAGAGCGTACCTGTTACTGATTTATTTGATTACTTGCTAGCACCTGATATTATTATGGTTGACCCAGGCTTATTAGATATTTCTACGGTATTGGAAGAGTAACCTTGGGATGGTTGTTCAGTTTGGGATAATTTTAGTTTGATACATCTGGTAGTTAGTGCCTTGTCGATATCATCTCTGCTTGGTATTCAAGCCAATTTATATACTCCCTGGGACTCGATTTGACCATCCCCATATTTTGACATAGACGATGTCCCTACCTCATGGGAAGAATTGGTTGATATAGGATGTGATGTTGTAGTAGATTTACCCAGCGAGGAAAAAATATATTTGGATGACGGTAACACTGAGGGCCCGATAGGCTTTTCTTTGATGATAGCTCCTTTGCCTGAGGCCCGAGTTAGTTTGGAAATTTTATCGGATACGAATCTGCCTACTATTGAGACGATCACTGTTTCTGACTTCAATAAAATTTCTAATGATTTGGTGGATTCATTTTGGGGCGAAAAGTTAACTGAGGATGAGTTTTTTGTGAGGACGAATTCACTATTCGAGTTTACTTTTGGTTTTAAAGGCTTGCAACCGGAGGTGTTCTCTTGGACTCTTAATCCATGCTTTGATGTCGAGTGTGACTTGGTTCCCCCTACATTGTCAACTTTGTCGACTCTCCCTCCGATTCCCTAAGATCGAGTAGATGAGTTAGTCATTTCTAGCCCGTTATATTAAGGGAAGTTTATTATTTCTGCCTTTCCGTTAAGCTTACTTAGAAGGACGTGGGCGAACGTAGTTGGTGACGAACATTTTTTGCAGACTATTTATTATGATATTTTTAAATCAAAATTTAATTCCAAAGTTAAAACGAAAACGTTGGAACCCACTACATTAATTTTTGAACTTAAAGGACCTGTGCCACCGGACATAATTTCGTTATTTTTTACTATTAATTCAAGTCCTGTGGCACATGGGTTCTCCCCTCATGGTTTTAATTTAATTAGGCGCATTTTTAATTTCTTGACCCTTCTAAATGCGTCCTTTAAATTACTTGCGAGGTTGTGTCGAATAGTCGTCCACCGTTATGTGAATGGTTTGGTATTGGTTTGTCTCACCCCTAAACGGATGCCCCCGAGCACTTTAGAAATATTAACGAATTGGCTAGTCTATTCTTTACGAATTTTACGAAAGTTTAGTGACATGATAAAATTTTCCACTGAGTGGGGCATAGCTCTTATTTTCATTGTTACATACTTTACGCTTTATGCTTTAATGCCACCTGAAATGTCTACCTCTCCATATATATTTTCCACTATACTTTCTATTGGGTTGGGTGGTGACAGTTTTCTAGGATCGTTCTCCTTCTCGGTCTCCATCGGAGGTATGTTAGAGGATGTTGTTGAAATTCTTTTTCCTTCTTTGGCTAACACGTATTTGAAGTCCCTCCAAGACCACCTTTTGCCACGCAGGTCCTTCTTCCCCGCCGACGACCTTCCAGGCAAGTACACACATGCATACTCATTAGTGATGAGTATTTTTGAGAGGGGGAGGATTGATGGAGCCGACCTCCCACGACATGTGGCCAAGGAGCATCCTCCCTCTGACGATGATGGTGACCCGGTAGATATGAATGGAGACGATGGCCCGCAACTACATGAAGACAGCGATGGCGTACTGACACTTGACAATGAAGAGTGTCGCCACAATATCCGTCCGGAGCGCAAGCCCATTTATAATTTATTAATAATAAATATTAATAAATTATTATGGAGTATTAATATATTATATTATTTGTGTTGGTACCCTAGTTTTGATTTGAGTTTAGTCCTCTCCTTTGTGCCCCTTGACCCAAGAAATACTTATGGTCAATGGTTAGGAGTCTAGCTGTAGAGTCCTCACTTTTCCAGATTGAGAATTTGGTTAAGTAGTTTTTCGTTCGACTATAGTCGAACACCGCTCGACTATCGTCTATCGGCTGATCGACGATCGTCTATCAGTTGGTCGACGCTTTGTCTGCGTTGATAGTTCGACTATCTGTTAATAGGTCGACTATCTGTTTTGCATTGATAGTTCGACTATCTGTTGATAGCTCGACTATCTGCTTGGCGAGGTAGTTCGACTATCTGTTCTGATAGATCGACTATTTGATAGTTCGACTATCTGTTGATAGTTCGACTATCTGTTCCGCCTTGATAGTTCGACTATCTGTTGATAGATCGACTATCTGTTTCGTCTTGATAGTTCGACTATCTGTTGATAGTTCGACTATCTGTTGTCATTGATAGTTCGACTATCTGTCCTGATAGTTCGACTATCTGATAGCTCGACTATCTGCTGATAGATCGACTATCTGGTTTGTTTTGATAGTTCGACTATCTGTTGATAGATCAACTATCTGTTTTCTGAGGTAGGTCGACTATCTGCTTGATAGGTCGACTATCTCTGTGCGCTTGATAGTTCGACTATCTGTCCTAGATAGATCGATTATCTGATAGTTCGACTATCTGTTCTGATAGTTCGACTATCTGCCAGGGTAGTTCGACTATCTTCTTCGATAGGTCGACTATCTGGATCGTTCGACTATCTGCCCGATAGTTCGACGATCTCCGTGCGTCGTTCGACGATCTTCGAGGGTCGTTCGACGTTTTCTGTCTGCCTTTGTATTTTGTATTTATTTATTATATTTAATTAATTAATACATTTTCTGGCACATTATTTTAAGCTGTATGATAAAATTACCAGGCAATATTTGCTCCATCTCTTTTGCCTGAGTCAAATCTTTTTAAGATAAAGTTGTTTGTCTTATTAGCTGTCTTTATAAATTACTTTATCTGTTGTCAGCCCTTTATAGCCGTTAGACTGAAAAGTCTTCTTTTTGCTATAAAGAGATTATTTCTGATGTGACTTTATTTAGTCCTTCTGTTATTTGATTTAAGCCTGCAGCTTCTTAGAAAGAGTTTATTTCTTTTATAGAATGTTTTGCTGCAGAGTTGTTTCTGTCTTCTTGATATTTACAGCCCAGGTCTCAAGGCTCAGAAGAAGAAATAATTCAAATGGAAGAGAGCCGTTGCTTGCTGATGATTATAAAAAGGACCCTTTGAAGAAGGATTCAAGCGAGCTAATAGCTAACCAGTTGTTCATTCAAGCTCTCAAGCCTTCATCAAGAAAAAGCTTCTGCTCTCAGCAATTTCCATCTAACTGAGAAGTGTTAAGATCTTCATCTCTTCTTCACCTGAGTTCTCCTGCTTTCAGGAAGTTCAAACTCAGAGTTCCTTTGAAGAAGAAGAAGAAGAAGATAGCTGCTTGAATATTTGATTTTATTATTTACTTTTCCTGTAGCTTTTCCTTCAGAACTTTCTGAAGAGTTTTCTGCACTGAAGCAAGACTTCACCTGGACATCTTTGAGCAGGGGAGCCTTGATTCTTTAGAGCATTCTAGCTCAGTGCAAGTTTTTGTGCTTCTCTAATCTTTGTAAAATAGAGAAGACATCTTAACCTTCTTCCCCCTCCTGTACAGGGTTATTACTCCCTTCAAAAGTATCCCTTGGTGGCAGGGCACCTGATCAAAAACCTGTGCTTGGTTTTTTAGACACCTGATCAAAAGTCTAAAGGGTTTCTGGATCTACCTGAAGCAGATCCTGTTGGTGGCAGGGCACCTGATCAAAAACCTGAGTGGATTCCTACCGTGTGGGTAGAAGAGTGGACGTACCCAAGTTGTTTGGGGAACCACTATAAATTTCCTTGTGTCGTCTGGATTCCATTGTTTAATTCCTGTATTGTGGCTGTGATTAGATATAACTAGGTTGCTAGTTGCTGATTAGGTTTTTCCAAGCTTAACTGTAATTACAGTTAGCTTGTGTTTGTACACATCACTTGTGTTAGGCTTTAGGGTTAACTTTATATCTATAATCTTTTCATTCCGCACTTCACTCCAAGGGAGTTGGGTAGACTATTAAGTTTTGTCTGTGCAAAATTTGATAACTCTATTCACCCCCCCTCTAGAGTAGTATCTATCCCTTCACTTTCAATTGGTATCAGAGGGAGGTTGACTGACTGTATAGGCTAACACCTAAGTCACAAGATCCTGATAGATACCAAGAGCTTATAGATATTCACTATCATGGCCCAGTCAAGGATTATTCTAGCACCAGACCTCCAGCATGCAACTTAGCTAAGTTTGGCATCTGGAAGGCAAGGATCAAATTATATATGAACTCTATTGATGAAAGTATTTTGCTTCTATTTTGTCAGGTCCCCCAAGAGCACCTGCTGCTGCCACTGCCTCATCATCTGATATGAGTGCAGTGCCTCCTCCAGATTACAATGATGAGTACAAGAAGGCCAAAATTGCAGATGCCAAGGCAATGAACATACTGGCTCAGACAATGTCTGATGAGGTGTTCCAGAAGGTGGCTGACTGCTCCTCAGCAAAGGCCATGTGGGACACACTGAACCAGATTGTAGCTGGTTCAGCTGATGAAAGGAAGGACAGAAGGTCCAACCTGATCTCACAGTATGAGAACTTCAAGAAAACTGATGCTGAATCAGTTGAAGCTATGTACACCAGGCTCAGCTCAATCATCAATGAGCTGAGGACCCTGGACAAGGACATATCATTGACAGAGGTCAATGATAAGATTCTTATGTGCTTCCCTAGCACATGGGATCTAAGAATCTGGCCCATCAAGGAAGCCAGAAGTACTAATGAGATCTCAACTGAAGCTCTCCTCGGCAAGCTCAAGTCTTTTGAGCAAGTGCTGAAGACCAGAGAAGCAGAAGCTGAAGCCAAGACCCCCACTCCAACAAGAAAAGAGCAATCTCTAGCTCTTAAGGCTGCAGATGTTTCTGAAGGCAGCCAATCTAATGAGGAACTATGGCATTGTTTGCCAAAAGGTTTCTCAAGATGGGAGAAAGGAGTTCAGAAAGAAGTCTTCACGCTATGAAGACAAACCAAGGTATGATCGCTCTCCTGCTAAAGAAAATTATTTTTATGGTTGCAGGAAGCCTGGACACATCTTGCCAGAGTGTCCAGAGGAGAAGAACAAAGAAAAGAGAAAAGAAAAAACAACACAGGAAGCACTCCAAGCCATCCTCCTACAAAAACAAGAAGAAGGAGAGAGGTTTCATTGCTGAAACCTGGAGTGATTCTGATGAAGAATCCTCCTCATCAAGCTCCAGTGAAGATGAGGAAGAGAAGAAGGCAAAAGAAGTTTGCCTATGGCAATAGATGCCTGCAGCAACCACTCTGCTGCAGAGAGTTCTGATTCTGATGAAGAGATGCCTACAGAAGATGAGGTACTTTCTTCTTATGATTTTACTTCAGAAGAATTTAATTAGAATTTAAATCTTTATGTTTAGATTTAATTAGCTCAGAAAAGGAAATAAAGAACTTAGAAATAGGTTAGCTGACTCAGAATCAATAGCCTCTGAAAACATTAGGTTAAAGGAAGAACTCACTACTTGTAGTGAAGAAATTAAATTTCTTAAAATAGAGTTAGCTAAGTCTAAGAGATTAGAAGAATCCCTTAATGGTAGAAGCCTTAAGCTGTTAGAAATTACCAGCATGACTAACACTAGGTCAGGTAATGATAAACTAGGCTTAGGAGCTTCTCCCAGTGAACCCCAGTCCTTCTTAAAAATAATCTTTCAACTCCAGTGAACTTCATTTCAGCTAGTGGAAAGAAGAACACTGAGCAAGTAAATCTGGTAATAAAACATTAAATAAAGCTAAGAGAGAAAAGAGAAAGAAGTTTTTAAAGAAATGCAAAGAGCGTCGAACGCCGCTCGACGATCGGAAGCTCCATGGTCGAACGAAGCTCGACGATCTGAGCGCCCATCGTCGAACGTCGATCGACGATTTCAATATGATTTTCAAAATCATAATCAATTCCATAGAAACCTAAATGAGAATAGAAACCCTAGGTTTGTTGACCCATCATCTGCATGGAGAATCCCACCTAGGAGATCTCACCCACTAGGTTATCACCCTCAGCCTGCATTCTCATATATTTCCAGTTTTTCTTATGTGAAAAACAAGGGACCCAAGGTTACCTGGGTCCACTCTGTCTAAATAATTGTCTTGCAGGTGAAGGCCTATCCAATCACTCAAAATAAGTGGTATTTGGATAGTGGATGCTCTAAGCATATGACAGGAAATAAAGATCTTCTGTCAAAGTTCAAAGCTAAGCTCGGCCCAAAGGTTATCTTTGGAGACTCCAGCTGTGGTCAGACAGAAGGCTATGCAAGATCACAATTGGAGCAGTTACTTTCAAGAGAGTTGCTTATGTCAATGGACTGAAGCATAATCTGATTTCAGTCAGCCAGCTATGTGATGCTGGCTACCAGGTTTCATTTTCTAATTCTCTTGCAATATTACTTTAAATAATAATGTTGTTTTAGTAGGTATTAGAATAGGTAATATTTATTTAGTAGATTTCAATTCATCTCATTCTGAAATCTGCCTGTTTAATGAAGTAACCCTAATAATAATTCTTATGGCATAAAAGGCTTAGTCATGTAAACCTTAAAAATATATCTAGGTTATCTAAGCACAACCTTGTTAGAGGTTTACCTTCTTGCCCCTACAAGAAGGAGAGCCTATGCAAGGCTTGTCAGCTAGGCAAGCAAACCAAGAATTCTTTTAAATCTGTAAATAAAAGTGATTCTCCTAGAATCCTGTATTTATTACATTTGGACCTTTTTGGCCCAATAAATGTACAGAGTTTAGGAGGGAAGTATTACACTTAGTAATTGTAGATGACTTCTCTAGGTTCAGTTGGGTTTCTTTTTGAGAACTAAGTCTGATAACTTCAAAGCCCTTACAGACTTTCTACTTTGTGTGCAGACTGAGTACTCTACTCATGTGGCCTTGATCAGAAGTGATCATGGTACTGAGTTTGACTCTCTTCTCATGCAAGAATTCTGTGAGAGAGAAGGTATCAAACATAGCTTCTCAGCTCCTAGAACTCCCAACAAAATGGGGTAGTTGAAAGGAAGAATAGAACACTCATTGAAGCTGCTAGTACATTGTTGGCAGATGCTAACATGCCTCTATCCTATTGGGCAGAAGCTGTTAGTACAGCCAACTATGTCTTGAATAGAAGTTTGATACACAAACTTAAGTGTAAAACTCCTTATGAGTTGCTTAAAGGAAAGAAACCAAAAATTAATTACTTTAGAGAGTTTTTGGCTGTATTGTTTATATTCATAATAATAATAAAGAATATATTAGAAAATTTGAAGCAAAAGCTTCAATGGGAATCATGCTTGGATATTCCCAAGTAAGCAAAGCTTATAGGGTTTATAACAATCTACCTGTAAGATAGAAGAATCTGTGCATGTGATTTTGATGAGTCTCAGATGTTTTACAAGGAGAAGGAAAATTCTCCTTCCTCCAGTTCTTTGCAGGTACCTGATGCCCCTCAAGAAATTCTTCAACTATCAACTCTTCAGATCACTGAATCAGACAGTGATGAAGACATTGCTGAAGCTGTTGAAGCTGTTGTTGTTGTCCACCAACAGTAGATCAAATTCCTCCTGAGGAATTAATCCCAACTGTTGCTGAAGATCACATCCCACCTGCTGATATTGTCACACTTAGAGATCACCCCACATCTCAAGTGATTGGAGACATATCAGCTGGTGTGCAAACAAGACACCAATTAAGACAGGATGTGATGCATGCTTGTTTCCTCTCACAGGTTGAGCCCCTCACCTTTAAAGATGCAGAGCTAGATCCCCACTGGATCATTGCAATGCAAGAGGAGCTCAATCAGTTTGAGAGATGTAAAGTTTGGACTTTGGTTCCAAGACCTAAAGGCCAACTGATCATAGGCACCAAGTGGGTGTATAGAAACAAGTTGATGCAAATGGAATATAGTAAGGAATAAAGCTAGGCTTGTAGCTCAGGGCTACAGACAGGAGGAAGGTATAGACTATGACCAAACCTTTGCTCCTGTTGCAAGGCTAGAAGCAATAAGGATCTTCTTGGCCTATGCAGCCTTCATGAAGTTTAAGGTGTTCCAAATGGATGTCAAAAGTGCATTCCTAAATGGTGAGCTTAAGGAAGAGGTGTTTGTTGAACAACCACCAGGGTTGTTTCTTCAACTCAGCCTTCTCATGTTTTTAAGTTGCAGAAAGCTCTTTATGGACTAAAGCAAGCTCCTAGGGCCTGGTATGAGACCTTAGCTAGTTTCCTGTTAGAGCACAACTTTACTAGGGGAGTAGTTGATAGAACCCTTTTCGTCAAGCATCACAAGGACACAATCCTGTTAGTTCAGGTGTATGTAGATGATATTATTTTTGGCTCCACTGATCCCAAACTGTGCAAAAGTTTTCCAACTTGATGCATTCTAAGTTTGAGATGAGTAGCATGGGTGTGCTGTCTTACTTTCTTGGTCTCCAAGTTAAGCAAGATGCTGATGGTATCTTCATCTCCCAATCCAAATATGCCAAGGAATTGGTAAAGAAATTTGGGATGGCTGATGCTTCAGCAATGCCTACACCCATGGCTACTAATGTAGTTATTGATTCTGATGATCACGGCAAGCCAGTTGATCAAAAGAATATAGGGCCATTGTTGGTTCCCTATTATATCTAACTGCAAGTAGGCCAGATATAATGTTTGCTACATGCCTTTGTGCTAGATTCCAGGTCAACCCCAAGGAATCTCATCTGATTCTTCTAAAGAGAATCCTGAGATACCTGAAGGGATGTCCAGATCTAGGACTTTGGTACCCAGCTGAGTCAGAGTTTGAATTAATTGGATATTCTGATTCTGATTATGCTGGTTGCAGAGTTGACAGGAAGAGCACCTCAGGAACTTGCCAGTTCCTGGGAGAGAGATTGGTCTCTTGGTTCTGTAAGAAGCAGGCTTCTGTCTCAACTTCAACTGCAGAGGCTGAATATATAGCAGCTGCTAGTTGTTGTTCACAGATCCTGTGGATTCAAAACCAGCTTGTGGATTATGGTTACTCACACAAGAACACCAAGATCATGTGTGATAGTACCAGTGCTATCTCAATTGCACAAAATCCAGTGCACCACTCTAGAACGAAGCACATTGAGATTAGGCACCATTTCCTGAGAGATTGTGTGGAAAAGAACAAGATCTGTCTTGAGTTCATATCCACTGAGTTTCAGAGAGGTGATATATTCACCAAGCCTTTAGATGAACAGAAGCATCTGTTCTTTTTAGTTCAACTAGGCATGATTAATGGACGAGACTAAGTGTGACTATATCTGCCTATGTTGAAATCTGCTTGAAGATCGTCGAACGATGATCGAAGATCGTCGAACGATTAAGCCTATCGTCGACCTCTGGTTAATGATAGCTTATCTGTTTGAAGATCGTCGATCGACGTTCGACCATCGTCGAACAGGTTGAGCTCATCGTCGATCTCTGAACGACGACAGCTTGTTGTTTGTGAAGCCAGAAATAGCCGAACGATGGTTCGACTACTCTGCTTCTGAGCCGATCGTCGAACGGCCGTTCGACTATCGGGTCAAGTATCTTTTTAATAGATCGACTATTCCGGTCTAATATAAAGCCGATAGTCGACCTAGGTTAAAAGATCTTGTGTTTTATCGTCGACGGAGCGTGCCCTTTCGCATTCTGCTTTCCCGCTTGCGATTTCCGGGCGTTTCGTCTTCTTCGTTCTCTGCAGCTTTCTCGAGCTTTCTCCAGCGAATCCATGGCGTTTCCCAGCAGTTCTAGCCGTCGTGAAGTTTGATGCAGGATTTAGCGTGGATTTCGAGCGTTCAGCAGCTGCGATGCAGGAATCGTAGAAGTTCTACAGCTATGCAGGGATCAGGGATTAGAGAAGTTAATGTCTGCAAGGATTAAGATCTAACCCAGAAATCAAAGAATGGGCTTTCACGTCGTCTTCCACAGACGAATCGATGACTGGTACCATCGGCGGAGAAGAGGTAATCCTGACTCCGGCCGTTTTATCTGATGTTTTTGGATTAGTTAATGGTGACGAGGATTATGAGCAAGATGCTCAGGAATTCGGAAATGCTTGTTTGAGCTGGGACATGCTGAGGGCATTCCCACGAAGCTGCTCAAAGTGAATTTTCCTTTCAAGATCAAGTTTCTGGCTGAGTTAGTAGGAAAAGTGCTCCTGGGTAAGCACTCTGCCCACGATAATATAACAAGGCAGCAATTCGCACTGATGTGTGCGATGTTAATCGAAAAAGGATCGATTGGGCAGCAGTGTTGTGTTTGATTTAATCAGGAAAAAGACTGGTAAGAAGGAAGTCACCCTAGGAAGGGTCATTGGAATCTTCCTTAAGGAAAAATACCCCCAGCTGCTGAGTTCAACTGCAACAACAATCAATGCAAGCAAGAAGATGGACCCCAACTGTTCTCTAAGTGGAAGAGAACGTTTGTGAAACCTGCTCCAGCAACATCTGAGGACACAAGGACTGAATCAGTCACTCCTCACCATGTTGAAGCTGGCTCAGCTCTTCCTTCCTCCTCTCTGCATTGCTGTCTGCCTCAGTTGAAGTCCATCAACTTCAGTGAAGTACGACCTTCTTCCTCTTCTGCTCCAGAAAACACTACGGTTGTTCCTCTTTCCCCTCCAGCTTCTCCTCTACCTGCTCATCTGGCTAGGATATCTGCTCCTAGCTTTGATTTGTTAGGATCAGAGAGAATTCCTACTCCTCCTGTATCTCTCCCGTTCATTCCCCAGTTAATTCCCCAATTAACTCTCCTGCTCCATCTCCTGCTCGATCCCCTGTCCACACCATTTCTCATCCCAGCACCACTACCATATCTGCTGCAGCTCCATCCACTTCACATCCTTCATCTCTTGAGATCTCTCCTGAATTATCTCCGCATTGTGGAGTTGATTACCCCCTCAATCAAAACCATGATTGAAGAGGCAATCGCTCCCCTTGCAGCCTCCATTGATATTTATCTGCCTCCATCAAATCCCTTCAAAATCTGCTGAGCCATCTTCCTCAAGGGGCCTGGTTTCAGTATCCACTGAAATCAGGCAGGGGGAGATGTTCATGAAGATGCCTCAGACCATCCTGCCTCTCCCTCCAGCTATAAAAGATACAGTCAATGTCTGCCAGGAAGAATCTGCTCAAGCTGAGATAGAAAGTTCCAGATGTTGTAAGACTGCCCAGGAAGAATCTGCTCCTGCTGAGAAAGAAATAGTTCCAGTTTTGTCTGATAAGGAAATAGCAGATGGAATCTTGCTATCTGAGATTGCAGTTAAAGTCTGCTTAGAAGATCTTACCTCTCCTGTGATTGCTAGATTCCTAGAAGGAATTATAACTTCATATCTGAATGAATCATGGGAGATGGTTAAGTATGAAGGTAACTCTTTCATTCGTTTTGTTGATGAGTCGATTAATTTGATAGTTTGTGAATACCTTGAAGGAATGATTATCGCTTATTTAGCAGATATGTATTCATAATTCTACAGATGTTATTAGAGAAGATTTAGCTGCTCAGATCATAGCAGTTGTTTCTGAAGCTGATCCAAGTGTTCCTGATACTCAAGTAGATCCTGAATTGGAATCTTTTTAGATGATAGAGAGGATGAATCTGAGAATCAAGATAAGTCAAGGATGACTCTCCTGTTCTGAATTTGGAAGAAGCTCAAGCAAGAGCTGCCTGGGATTTAAGAGTACAATCTTTAAAAGAGAAGAAAAAGATCTGCAAGTTGAAAAGTCAACCATCTGGGATGACTCTCCAGGTTGGACTTAGATTCCTTCTGGCTCTGGATGCCATGGAAGAGGAAAGAGAAAAATCTGCTCTTAAGCTTAAAGAAAAGGCTGTTTCAGAAGCCTATGATCCTTATGAAAATCCTCCTCATCTCATTCTGATGATGATGATGATTCTGATGTTTCTGAGAAGTCAAAGAGAAAAGAAAGCTGCCTCAAGAAAAGAAAAGCTGCTCCTCCTCCTCACCTCCCAGTAAGGATAATGATACTCCCTATTATATTTTGAAGGGCATTGACCCTAAATCAAGGAATTTCAGCATGGATGTGGTTTTCAAAGAATCAGCAGAAAGAAAGAAAAAGAACTAAGAGGTATGATAGTCCTGCTTCAAGATGGACTCCCAGAGGTCCCCTCCTCCACCTCCAGGTGCAGGAGCCTCTGGGAACCTATCAGCTAATCCTGCTGCCTCTTCTGGAAGATCTGCTTCTTTTCAGCCCCAGCCAAGACAAGGTTATCAAAGCTCGCAAGGCAAATCGTTTTCTGGTTCTCAAAGACAAATGAAGGAGGCTGTGGTTCAAAGACCAACCTTTTCCCACCTCCTTCTCCAAAGAAGAGAATTCCATCTCCAACACCAGTTCAGTCTGAGGAAATTGTATCAAAAGGTAAATAGTTTACTTTGTTCTAAATTTCTAGCAAGAACCCCTTTTGCTAAGTATACTCTAATGTCTTATCTAGTTATTCAAGATAAAATAGCTGATGCTGCTTCTCCTGAGCCTGTTATGAAAATCCTGAGCTCGATCCTAACTTTAGGATGGCTCGCTTTCAAGAACTAGTTGGAGCAGCTCAAATAAGAAAAGCTAGAGCAGAAGGAAAAGATACGACTGGTCTAACTACCATGTCTGCTTACAGAAAGAAAGAATTTGAAAAGTTCCAGGTTAATCCTGAGATTTTTGATCCATCAAATATATGGAAAAACATCCTGAAGCAGTTAGTCCCAAGAGCTACAGAACTGAAGATCATTGGTGCGCAGGACCTGAAACTGTCAAAGAAAGAATCTGATGATCCTTTAAGGAAAATCTCTTTTGTTTCTAGCTCTTCTGTAGCTAAGCCTGACTCTGTTGATCCATAGTTTGATTAACTGCTGTGCTATATTTGTTTATCTGTTTGATAATCTGCTAGTTAATTGTTAATCTTTCCTGTATTATTTTATTGCTCTTTAGCTAGCTTTATGTTTTAGATGTTGAGAGACTTAACTCAAATAGGGGGAGATTGTTGGTACCCTAGTTTGATTTGAGTTTAGTCCTCTCCTTTGTGCCCCTTGACCCAAGAAATATCTATGGTCAATGGTTAGGAGTCTAGCTGTAGAGTCCTCACTTTTCCAGATTGAGAATTTGGTTAAGTAGTTTTTCGTTCGACTATAGTCGAACGCCGCTCGACTATCGTCTATCGGCTGATCGACGATCGTCTATCAGTTGGTCGACGCTTTGTCTGCGTTGATAGTTCGACTATCTGTTGATAGGTCGACTATCTGTTTTGCGTTGATAGTTCGACTATCTGTTGATAGCTCGACTATCTGCTTGGCGAGGTAGTTCGACTATCTGTTCTGATAGATCGACTATCTGATAGTTCGACTATCTGTTGATAGTTCGACTATCTGTTCCGCCTTGATAGTTCGACTATCTGTTGATAGTCGACTATCTGTTTCATCTTGATAGTTCGACTATCTGTTGATAGTTCGACTATTTGTTGTCTTTGATAGTTCGACTATCTGTCTGATAGTTCGACTATCTGATAGTCGACTATCTGCTGATAGATCGACTATCTGTTTGTTTTGATAGTTCGACTATCTGTTGATAGATCGACTATCTGTTTTCTGAGGTAGGTCGACTATCTGCTTGATAGGTCGACTATCTCTGTGCGCTTGATAGTTCGACTATCTGTCCTAGATAGATCGACTTCTGATAGTTCGACTATCTGCGGGGTAGTTCGACTATCTTCTTCGATAGGTCGACTATCTGGATCGTTCGACTATCTGCCGATAGTTCGACGATCTCCGTGCGTCGTTCGACGATCTTCGAGGGTCGTTCGACGTTTTCTGTCTGCCTTTGTATTTTGTATTTATTTATTATATTTAATTAATTAATACATTTTCTGGCACATTATTTAAGCTGTATGATAAAATTACCAGGCAATATTTGCTCCATCTCTTTTGCCTGAGTCAAATCTTTTAAGATAAAGTTGTTTGTCTTATTAGCTGTCTTTATAAATTACTTTATCTGTTGTCAGCCCTTTATAGCCGTTAGACTGAAAAGTCTTCTTTTTGCTATAAAGAGATTTTTCTGATGTGACTTTATTTAGTCCTTCTGTTATTTGATTTAAGCCTGCAGCTTCTTAGAAAGAGGTTTATTCCTTTTATAGATGTATTTGTTTTGCTGCAGAGATGTTTCTGTCTTCTTGATATTTACAGCCCAGGTCTCAAGGCTCAGAAGAAGACAAATAATTCAAATGGAAGAGAGCCGTTGCTTGCTGATGATTATAAAAAGGACCCTTTGAAGAAGGATTCAAGCTAGCTAATAGCTAACCAGTTGTTCATTCAAGCTCTCAAGCCTTCATCAAGAAAAAGCTTTCTGCTCTCAGCAATTTCCATCTAACTGAGAAGTGTTAAGATCTTCATCTCTTCTTCACCTGAGTTCTCCTGCTTTCAGGAAGTTCAAACTCAGAGTTCTTTGAAGAAGAAGAAGAAGAAGATAGCTGCTTGAAGATCTTTGATTTTATTATTTATTTTCTTCCTGTAGCTTTTCCTTCAGAACTTTCTGAAGAGTTTTCTGCACTGAAGCAAGACTTCACCTGGACATCTTTGAGCCAGGGGGAGCCTTGATTCTTTAGAGCATTCTAGCTCAGTGCAAGTTTTTGTGCTTCTCTAATCTTTGTAAAATAGAGAAGACATCTTAACCTTCTTCCCCCTCCTGTACAGGGTTATTACTCCCTTCAAAAGTATCCCTTGGTGGCAGGGCACCTGATCAAAAACCTGTGCTTGGTTTTTAGACACCTGATCAAAAGTCTAAAGGGTTTCTGGATCTACCTGAAGCAGATCCTGTTGGTGGCAGGGCACCTGATCAAAAACCTGAGTGGATTCCTACCGTGTGGGTAGAAGAGTGGACGTACCCAAGTTGTTTGGGGAACCACTATAAATTTCCTTGTGTCGTCTGGATTCCATTGTTTAATTCCTGCATTGTGGCTGTGATTAGATATAACTAGGTTGCTAGTTGCTGATTAGGTTTTTCCAAGCTTAACTGTAATTACAGTTAGCTTGTGTTTGTACACATCACTTGTGTTAGGCTTTAAGGTTAAATCAATATCTATAATCTTTTCATTCCGCACTTCACTCCAAGGGAGTTGGGTAGACTATTAAGTTTTGTCTGTGCAAAATTTGATAACTCTATTCACCCCCCCTCTAGAGTAGTATCTATCCCTTCACTTTCAA